>JAJGRW010000476.1:150223-208236 GCA_025461045.1 Carex parvula
CCCGACCCTAACCCGCCTAAACCCGACCCAAAAACCCAGGCAAACTCGACTGAACCCGACCCTAACCCCCCCCCAAACCCGACCCGAACCCGCCGAAAACCCGGCGGGACCCGAGCCAACCCGCCCAACCCGTTCGAATTTGATTTTTTTTTTTAAATAACGGTGCAATTTCCCCCCCAAAAAAGCCCCCATAAATACACCCTCATTCTTCATACATTTTCACATCTCATTCTCTCATTCTCTCAATCTCATATATATTCTCATACTCTCAATATTTTCATTATTTTCAAATTTTAATTTTATTGTTTAAAAAAAAAAGAGTTGCAAATTTATTTCGTTGTACAAATACGCAAACGGAATTACGAAAGTAGAGACATAACGAACTTCGGCACCTCCCGCAAGATTTTTCCGCGAGATTAAAATGTTAGATTTAATTTTTAGTAATTGTTAAATATGTTAGAATTATTTTTAGTTAGATTTATTTTGTGTAGAGTAATTTAAAATTTAGATTTAAATTTTAAAATTTAGATTGAATGTGTAGAGCAATTTAAACCCTAAACCCAAGCCGAAGGTGTCCCCGCAACCCAAGCCGAAGGCTTCACTCCCTCGACAAGTGTCCCGGAAATTCAAGCCGAAGTTGTCCCCGCAACCCAAGCCGAAGGTGTTGCTCCCATCGAACCACGGAAGAAGAGGAAAACCAAGGCGCCCGAATACAAGGCTGATTTTTGGCGGTATTTTCAAAAGACCTTTCATCCAAATGGAGTTGTGCATACTGTAAAATGTAAGGTACGCGGTTGCAAGGTTATTTACGAGTATAAACTTGCAAATGGTATGTCCACATTTAAGAAACATGCCGAAGGTCATGCGAAAAAGGGTGAGCTACCACAAGAACATGCGGACCCGCGGTTAGTCCAAACCCTTATGAACCCGGATGGTAGTAGAACCCACCAAAGATATGATGAAAAAATAATGCTTGAAGAATTTGCCCGATATATTGCCCACAAGGAACAACCAATTAGTATGGGTAATTGTAGTAGTTTTGCCCGGCTAGTAATTCGGGGGTGTGCTCAACCATTGTATAAGAAAATTCATCATAGAAAAATAGTACGTGAAATTAAAAACCAGTTTATCCAAAAGAAAAACGACCTACAGGCTATATTTGGATATGCAAATTATAATGTCTCCATTACCTCCGATATATGGACTGCCGGTAAACATGGCCTAGGGTACTCTTGTATTACCGGTCATTGGATCGATGAGAATTGGGTTTTACAAAAAATGGTTTTAAGTTTTCGGGTGTTAGATTCCCCGCACACTGCACAAATTATTTACCATTCAATTATTGAGGTTTTACAAGAATATAATCTCAAAAGGGATTTACGGAACAAGATTTTTTCTATCTCATTCGATAATGCTAGCAACAATGTAGTGTCCATCGATCATTTCATCCGGTCCCTAAACCCAATCATGAATGGTGCACTGTTTCACCAAAAGTGTGCTTGCCATATACTAAACCTTACCGTAAAAGATGGCCTTAAAGTAGAAGCCGTAAATGACTTGATAATTAAATTCAAGGGAGGTCTTGCCCATATTTATTCAAACCAAGAAAGAAAACAAAATTTCGCAGCTTTGTGCGAAAGAATAGGTTTGGGCAAAATGAGGGTACCTTGGGATATAGACACCCGTTAGAATTCCACCTACAGGATGCTGCATCGATGCATTCCTTACAAGGCGGCTATAGGGGAGATGTTGAGATCGACGAACGAAGGACAAGCTTTGGAACTCACCGACCCCGAATGGCAGCGAATAATAATGCTTGCACAATTCCTTGGAACTTTTTTCACCGCAACCGTCAAATTATCTTGCTCGTACAGACCGACGGCACATGAGTTGCTGCACCATCTCTACTATATTTCCAAGGTGTACCGTGATATGGAAGATAGGGATAGTGAGGATTCCCCTCTCCATCCGATCGTAGCAGCTATGAAGGTAAAATTTCTTAAATATTGGGAAGAGGTACCCCTCTTGACCGTTCTCGCAAACTGCCTCCATCCGGCATACAAGAAGAAGTTCACGGTAAAAATACTCGTAGCCTACAAGAAAAATCTAAGATTAAACTGGAGGGACGAGGAGCCCCGCGTACAACGGGCATTGGAGGACATGTTTGCCATATACAGCGAAAGAAGAAATGCCAACCAACCGCCTTCGACCGGTGGCGTGAGGTATGAATATAAATATACATATGTTTTTAATATTTATTATTTATAATATCTACATTATTTGTCCACTAATTTTTTCTATTGTTTTAATAGTCTATCCACACACAGCAGTACTGGATTGTTAGGCGATTTCCAGGATGATGACGACCCGACGGGATCCCAAGGTAACACGAACGAGTTAATCAGCTACTGTTTGGGGACCAACGAAAATGAAGGAGTTGACTTCATGGATTGGTGGAGGAGGAATGCAACTGCCTATCCAACACTGGCGATGATGGCCCGCGACATATTTGCCGTGCCCGTGTCAACCGTCCTTTCCGAATCCTGTTTTAGCTCGGCGAACAGGATCCTCACCGATAAACGAAGTAAGCTGGGTGCACATGTTTTCGAGAGACTTGTGTGCTTGAAAGACTGGATTGATGCTGAAAATCGCACGCAACATGCCATGGGATTGGAAGCGTCATCATCCGGTGTCGAAACTCAAGAAAGCGGTACCGAGGGGCCTGATCCTAACGAAGATTCGAACGGTGAGCAAGAGAGCGACCTATGGTATATGCACAACAACTACTAGATAGGTAGTGTCGGTATAAAATTCTAACCTCTTTTAATCTTTATTGATATTTTTATAAATTATAATTTCTAAATATTTCAATTGTTTCATTTTAAAGAATAATTACTAACAAAAAAAAGTTAGAACTCCGCCTATGTTATTTTACATAGCCGGTCCCAAGCCCGGAATAAAGGAGGAGGGTAACTTTTGTTTTTAAATCTATTGTTTTAAAATAATTCGGTTTTAAAGATAAAAAATAATTCGGTTTTAAACTAATTCGGTATATCTCGGTTTTAGAATAATTTGGTTTTAGATTAATTTGGTTTTAACAAAATTTGGTTTTAACTTAATTTGATTTTGTTATAACAAAAATATATTGAGTTCAAATAAAAAAAAAAAGAAAAAAAAACTGAAAAAAAAAACAGCCAAAAACGTTTCTGGAAACAGAAAAAAAAACAGAAACAGAAGAAAAAAAAAAAACCGGACCGGACCGACGTCCCGACCCGACCCAACCCTCCCCGACCTAACCCGCCGGGTTTAGGCCGGGTAAGGGTCGGCCGACTCAAACCCCAACCCGACCCCCCTACCCAACTCAACCCGTTGACCCGGGCTAACCCGTGCCCGAGTCAACCCGGAGACCGGTCGGGTTTGGACCGGACCGACCCGACCCTAGCCCGTTTCATAACACTAGTGACAAACACACAAAAGTTAGTTCAAGATTATACTTCCTTTCAAAAGCAAGCACGCAGACAGGAGAAATCTAAGAGAGCGAATGGGGTTCGATGAACATCAAACAATTAAATCTGATATTTAATCTGGACCGTTGGATTACAGTAAAAATTTGTGCATATTTTAACCGAGCGGTTTATAATTTATGTTTTTTTTTTGTTGTTGCGCATATTATATATGTGGACATGGTAATTATGGGTTTTTTTCCAAAAAAAAATGGCCACTGTTTTTTTTAGGAATGATAGTTAAAAAAAACCCGGTTCTATTAGTCAGAAAAAAATTCATCGGAGCATGCTAATTCAGAATGATTTCAAACCCATATGATCATGTCTGCTTTGCTGTTCAATATTAGAGAGTTTTTCATCAAAAAAATATTAGAGAGTTGTAGAATAATTAAGTAAAGCCTTTTGTGTAGCGAATCATGTTTCTGAATAATTAAGCTCTTGATCCGAGTATCTGATCCGTCACACATAAGATCCATCCATGCGTTAATAGCTTGGGCCTTGGTCTGAGATTTTTGTCCCAATATTAAATTCCGGTAGAATTAAAGCCGATCGCTCCGTAATTCGGGGGTCAATTTTAATAGATCTATTTTTAATTGGCGCAACATGAGGTGAGCCCTGAGTCACCAGAGAAAAAAGATTTGGACCATTCATTTTAGAAACCGAAATTTTTATTTATACCATTTTTAAAAAAAAAATTAATAAAATGACCATCGTTTGGTGGGAATTCGAAATCTAACACGGCCGCACCGGCATTCTGCGAATCCATTTCTGCGGCCCCTTTTTTTTTTTAATTTTATTTTATCGATGCACCGGTGTAAAGCAGGAGATATCTCAAATTTTTTGTTTTTAAAACTTTTTTGGTTTCTAGGAATGCGTGCCATAAGATAAATATGGGAGTGAGGATTGCGTGTGTGTGAAAGAGAAATAAATCTGTAATTTCAAATCTATCTCTTCATTTTTTAGAATGCACGAATCTCAACAACATTTATTTTTCATACACGAATCTCCAAACAAATAAATGGATGGATTTAGAATAACATAATCCTGTGATTCCAAAAAATCACGGCACCCCTTAGATAGGTCAGAAGCCCAACCGCTCACATCTTAAAATAATATATAAAAATTGTTTTCTTATATTTTTTGGTTTCTAGGGATGCGTGCTACGAGATATCTCAAAAGTTTGAAACGGGATTAAAAAAAAAAAAAAAAAAAGGTCCGCAGAATGGTTCTGCGGACCCATTTAAGGGTCCGCAGCGGCATTCTGCGGCCCCGCTGAAATGGGTCCGCAGAATGCCGGTGCGGCCGTGTTAGATTTCGAATTCCCACCAAACGATGGTCATTTGGTTAATTTTTTTTTAAAATGGTATAAATAAAAATTTCGGTTTTAGAAGGAAACTACTGTATTTCAAATCTTTAATAATAAGGGAAGAAGATATTTCGGGGAGCTGATATTAACACTATAAAATATGTTATTGACACAATACAATTTAAAATTTCTATTTGATAGACAAAAATGCCCTCCACAATCAATTACTTCTTTTGCTCTCTTAATTTGTAAACTTTTAATGCTAATATATTTTTTAATTTACTTTCTTAATCTGTCTATCTTCTTCATATGAAAAAAAAAACAATAGATTGGAGCTATCAATGATTCTATTGTTATTTATCAAACTATTAGAAGGTTCTTTTTTTGATTTTCTACTCTTTTCTTTTGAAACAAACTGATTTTTATGAATCACTTTCTATTATCTGAATTGAAGTCTTGTCTATCATCCGTCCCATGAAATTCCCCCACCTCCTCTCCCCATCCAAAAATAATAATAAAATTAAAAATTTGTGTATCTCTCTTCTCAACAACAAAAAAAAAAATTCGACAATTAATAAGTTTAATTATAACACAAAATTTCAAAATATTACAACATAGAGCATGGAATCTTCATTTAAAGGATATATATATTATAAACGTTTTGCATTTTGAAAAACTCTTTTTCTAACATGTTTTTTCTTGATTTCTTCATTTAAATGAGTTTTATTATCTATAACAAATATAGTAATGAATATATTCAACAAAAAATAATTGAAAAGATCCCGTCTAAAAAAATAATGTTGGTGAAATTTATATACAATCAGTATCGATAGATTTATATCCAACAAAAAATATTTTGTCAAATTTTATTTTCTGTAAGTAGATACTTGTGGAGTTGGGTAAAATAAACGTATATATTGATAGATTTTCAATAATATAATAAAATATTTTATTTTTGTAATATATTTAAAAATCTTAAAAGAATGATGAAATATATAAATAATGAATATGATCAAGTATTTGTTTAATTTATTAATTTAACTTTTAAAGAAAGAAAAATATATAATAATTTATGAGAGTGAAGGAATATTATTATTTTCTAAAAAACTTTTAAGGAAAGAAAATTCTATAATGATGATTGAGAGAGATACAATTTTGAAAGGAAATAGTTAATGAAGGGTAAATTTGTCTATATATTAAAATATTTATATAGTGTTGTGTTAATAAAAAGATTAGTAGTGTTGATATCATGACCCATATTTCGGGGTACCCATCAACATTTATTACTTGGAAATAACTTTGTTATTTCTTTGCTTTTATGCGGCTGAATCAGAACATTTTTTCTTCTTCTTTCGTGCTCTGTTTTCTCTCCATCTAGAAACCATCTAGAAACGATTAGATTATTAAATTAATTTTCAAATTCTATCTCAACAAAGTAATTCAAAATATTTAATTATTTTTTTCAAACAGTTCCAAATTATTGTTCTTTTTTTAGTAATCGTGTATGAGATTGATTCAAATAACAAATTAATTAATTCATATATTCTTTTCATTACTAGATGAATATCGATGAGTCGGTAATTCCATTCGAACATGAGGTCGAAAAACTTGAATTACTCAACTTAAGTACGAAACTATCTACTTAATGGTGCTAGAGTGTTTTACTCAGCTAAATAATACACATTATCTATTTGTAGTTCAAAGCCAAAGAAATATGTAGTTTTACAATGTGATAGAGGTGGTCAATATCGTGATACACATCATGTGTCTTTTGATGAAAGAAAAAAGACGACGGGAACACATTGGATCAGTTGTTCTTTTAAAATTAAGGGTAAAAAGACAGATGAAGTAATTTGGATAATTGAAATACATAACTTATTGCACAACCAAGAAGCACCAGCCGATATCTCTGGCCCTCATTTTCTTCGACATCTATCACAAGAAAATTCTCTCTTCTTTACCCAAACAAATTCTCTCTTCTTTACGCCAAAAGAATCCAAAGCTTAAAGTTGTCTCTACAACCGTGTATAATGTGAAGACAAAAATTCGTAGAGAAAAGTTAGGAGGTCGAACAATGATTCAAGCTTTATTTGAAGAATTAAGAGAATGTGGGTTTGAGTATGATATTTTACAAGATGAAGGTGATACGTACTCTTACACATCTTTTCTTTATGCAATTATGGTGAAGAATTTCTTGAGTGTTTTCATTATGAATTGTACCTACAAAACAAATAAATATAAGATGCCATTTCTTGATATTGTTAGGGTCTCAAGCTTACCACCTCCTTTTATGCTGGTTGTGCATTTCAAAATATTGAAAGAGAAGAAGATAGATCGGTTTCATGTTACATTTCTCTAGTTAGATTTTTTTTTTTAATCTCCAATCTATGTTCCAAATAATATTTCTCTGTAAGTTTAGTAAAGGCTTTTTTTTTCTAGTTAAATTATATAAAATAGTACACACTTGTCGGTCTAATGAAGACTTCATATATTTTTTTTTCTTCTTTTGTGCCAAATCCCAATATCGGCAGTGTTATGTCACTAAGATCTGCATGATATAATGCTTGATGAACTTCTGTTTTACAATCTATCATTTTCGAGGGTCTGAGGAATAAAAAATTACACGGCATGCAAGGCTTGAAGTGGGATTTGCCACTAGATTTGAAGAGGGGTTATATTTTGTAGAAAGGTTTCAATAATGTAATTTTGTGATATGGACATATGTTGTTACTATTTATTTGATTAGAATATCTGGTTTTGTTAAATCTGTTTTATTTTTTATGTGTGCCTCATGTCCCGATATACAGTACAAAAATGGGACAGTATCCGCGAGGGTATACCGACAGAACGGTGTTTTTTTCTATTAGCGACGGGTGTTAGTCAGTGACTGAGCTAGAAAATAGAATAAGGTCTAGCAAAATTTTCATAATAAGACATAATCATATTAAACACAAGTATATATATAATCTTTTTTTTAAAAGATAAATCAAATGAAGTATATTTAAAAAAAATGAACCAGGGACAGGAAAATTGCCTTGCCCTAGCATAACGAAGTCACTGTAGTTTGTGTTTTATCTGAGGGAAAAGGACGGGAGAGAGAGAGAGAGAGAGAGTTGATGGCGTGAGAGGAGATGCTATGGAAATCCTCCCAAGTGAATTTTCCAAAAACTGCGCAGTACGTAGTGTCTAATTTGCACTCGGTTTGTCCTGATTTTGTAGCATCGCAAGGCGCCCATGTTCTTTCCCATAATATTTTACAATTGATGTATTTCCATACAAAACTTATTAATTTTTGAATTAATTTAATTTAGAATCATGGGTACAAAAAATAAGGTTTATAAGTTAATTTTAATACAGTTCATTTCATTATTTTTTTACTGTTTGATTTTACACTTTTGTATGTAAATGCATCATTCATGAAGTGCATTGATATCAACGGTTTAGATTATCCAATAGACTCCCTAGTTCTACTTTTTCAGTGGAGCTTAGACAACGATAAGAAGTGTTCAGCTTGGCCAAAAAAAAAATTGTCAACTGCATGTAAGCTTTAAAAAAGGGGAGCAGGGCGCATCTGATTCGTTTCATGATCCGTACAGTTCGTTTCAATATTCGTACGGATCAAACACATACAGATCATGGAGAAAATCGGATGATTACAAGTAGGTACCGGACTAATTTGGGTCTGATGCCCTTCATATGCGTCCCACTTTTAAAAAAAAGTGTTCACCTTGGCAAAAAAAGAAGAAGAGTAATTATATCTTCCTCCATCTATCATTTTCCCATTTCTTCCCCCAACTAACTTCCTTTTCAAGTTATAATTACAAATTCTAACTACCTAGTGGTCCATACATTAATTAACTGATTTCTCCCTTTATTTCTTTCCTCTCTCTCCCTCCCACTCCCACCTCCACCTCTGCCTCCCTCTCCCACCTCCGCCTCCGCCTTCCGCCTCCGCCTCTGCCCGCCTCTCCCACCTCCGCCTCTCCCTCTCTGCCTCCGCCTCCCTCTCCCACCTTCGTCTCTGTCACTCCATCCCAATCAAGCACGCCTCCGCGGAGTCAGGTCCATCACTGTTGACTGCCGGGTCAGATCCATCGTGTCTATGTTCCTCTTCCTCATGAAGTAGCGAGTTATTTGCAAAAAACAAAGCTTCATTAATGGTGAATTAGGCCAGTGCGTACTAAGTACTGAGAAATGACAGAAAAATAAATTTTAAAAAACTTAGAGGTGTATGAATGAATACTTGATGTCTTAGGTATGAATACTTCAACGTATATAAATTAATACTTGATATCTTAGGTATCAATACTTCAACATATATGTATGAATACTTGATATCTTATGTATGGATACTTCAATGTATATGAATGTATACTTGATATCTTATTCATGAATACTTCAACGTGTATGAATGAATACTTGATATTTTATGTATGAATACTTCAATGAAGTATGTTTTGTTTCTTTTAAATATTATTTTTGTTTTTTTTGTTTGGAACATTTCAATTACATGATCTGTAAAATTTGATAGATTATTTTTGTTTCGACAGTGAAACATGTGGCAACTATTTTATTTCCAAAAAATAAATTGAATTAGAAAGCAATAAAGCAAATGTTCAATACTATTCGGCTGCTCTTGTAAAATTAATCGAGGTATATATGCACATATGCTTGCAATACTCTTGATGCATGAACTATTTACAGTTACACGACGAGGATGAATACTTGCTCGATGAGGTATGAATACTTGCATGACGTGGTATGAATACTTGTGCAACAGACAACTCGAAAGTATGTCATCATGGACTTATTTGAAAGAGAAAATTGTGTAGAAGACGTTGGTGGTTTTAGATTTGCAAAATTCCTCACAGATCGTCAGAAATATTGGTTAGATTGAACGGAAAAAAAAACTACCTCTAAAAACGTGTAAAAGATGGGTGAGTGCTGTGTCTAGTTTTGTTTTTTTAAATATTTGATATCTTAGGTGTGAATACTTGATATATTATATATGAATACTTGCGCATGCCAGTTGTAAAATATTTCAAATATTAGGCGGTCCCAAATAGTAAGTGGTCCCTCCAAATAGTTAGTAGTTACTCAAGTAGTTAATGACTGGAAGAAAAAACGAGGGAAGGTTACAAAAAAATAGCTAGGTACTCTAAAAAAAAAATGCTCAGCTTAGACAAAAGGTGGTCTCCCTTCCCTTATTTTTTCCCCATTTGGGACATTTTTTGTGAGTTGATATTGGATAAAAGAAAGTGTTCACCTTGTTCAGAGAAGATCACTCTAAAAAAATTATTAATTTGGAAAAAGCGGTGGTTGAGTAGTTCATTCTTGATAGATTATTCTAATTAAAGAAATCTTGTTTGGAAAATGCGGTGGCTCATTCTTCATAGTTACTCTCAAAGATTGAAAACCAACTTAATTTCTATCACAGAACTTTCTATCACAGATAAAAAGATACATTATCTCATTTTATCTGTGGGCCCACAGTAATTTCAATTTTCGTTTCAGAATTTGGCCACGCATCCCCTCTTCTGTTGCCAGATTATAATAAACAATCATAATCATAATATGTGTTGAGAATTAAATTTAAATATTATTTTCAACATGCATATAAATTTATTTGGATTTAAACTTTATCATCTTTATAATAATATATTTATTTTAGAATCATCTCATGAAATTAAAATTAATTTCTCCAATCATTACTTTTTAGGTGTGATTGTGAGATTCATATTGTGTTGGCAATTAAATTAGAACTTTTTTTAATTTCATAAATCATAAGATGTACTTAACAGTATACATTATGACACCTAAAAAGGAGAAATGTGTCTTTTGACATCGCAAATAATAGTTGACAAATTGTAACCATGCATCATCCAATTTTGGTCAAATTGTAATCATGCATCATCCAATTTTGGTCAAATTTAACCATGCATCATCCAATTTTGGCCAAATTGGTGTCATGTCACAATTGAATCATACCTTGGGATTCTTTAATTTCCGTAAATTTCATTTTATGTACGTTGCTAAAAGTAAGGTAGGATAAACAGTCTTAGTTGAATAAGATGTTGTAACATGAAAGTAAACAATATTATTGCAGTGTTAGCCGTATGTGGTATTGATCATATCGTATGCGTTTCCCCTGGTGTACAGAAACTGGAAATTAAATTAAATTGATTAAGAATGACAGTTAAGTCAGTACCCTAAGGTCTTTAAATCCATAAAATCTCTAGTTTAATATCTTGTTTGATCACTCAACCACACAAACAAACGAATTTACTTAGATTAGTGAAAGATTAGGACTTAGTACACAAAACTATCACCAGATCAGCATCCGAATCATTATTACACGGTAAGATCATATGATTGTGATTTGACTGTAAGCAGAAATTAGGGTGAGTCGCTTAACATCCTTTAAGAAGGCTCTGTAATAGTAAACTAGTGTTCCGTACTAATTACCAAGATTAAGGACAATTTAGAGTTATTACCATACTTTAATTACGGGGTTTCACAATTCAAATCATCAACTCAAATGATCCATAAAATAATAAAACTCAAGAAACAAAATTATATATACAATTTGATACATGGACAAAAACATAGAATACAATAGTCCAACTATTGGCTCCTAGGTCATACACTAACACATTTCCCACTAAATTAAATGCTTGTGTTGAGAAAAGGATATCTCCAGTACTGAATGTAATGTAATGTTACAACCTATGCACTCTTTCTTATTTCCCTACCTCTTTTTTTTGTTAATTTCTAGAGTAGAACTTGGATGCTCTTAAGCCCGACATTTTTTATTAATATCCAAAGTTTAATAGAAATTATTAATTATGCTCAGATTTCCAAATTTTTGCTAAAAATATCCAAGCCGGCCAGAAAATGGTTGGCTTACTCCATTTTTTTTTTTTTAGAGACACTATGAAGATCAAAATATTGAAACCTAACTCTGAAAATTTGAAATTTTTGTTTAAATTATTTGTTATATTACTTCTTTTGATGTATAATTAGCATATTTATACTAAAATACGCTAGATTACTTGAAATTATGTTGAATTACACTATATTACAATAAATTATGTTGAATTATACTAAATTACGTTAAATTACAATAACTTCGCTAATTATGCTGAAATATGGTAAATTACGCTAAACTACACAAAATTACGCTATAGTAGACTGATTTTGCTCATCTTCAATGAATCATAAAAAATAGTAAAAAAATTCTATAAATAGTAAAAATTGGTATTCTACAAGTTCATTATGTAACTAATTTACTGAGCTACTTGGATTGAATAATAGAAATGAAAATCTTAATCGAAAACTTCAACTCAAGTTTTGAGGCTCTTCCCTTTGTTTTTTAGCGATTCTGAATTTTGGAATCCAGCATTGCTAGCACGAACGCATGCGCATTTTCGCAAGCTTTCCGAAAAGTGGTCATTTGCTGAAATCGGACACTTGAGCGCCGTTTTATGACCGTTTGAAGTTTCATCGTCGTTTTTCGCCTTTTCAATGAATATATCGTCCCTATTTATTTGTAATTTAGCGTAATTTACCGTATTTTAGCGTAATGTAATGTAATTTAGCGTAATTTAACATAATATAGTGTTATTCAACGTAACCGGTCTACTTCACGAGTAATGATATAGTGTTATACAATTTAACATATTGGATTAATTTTAATGTATTTATTTTTTATTATTTTTTTTACTGTTTGACTTTATTCTAAATTAACTTAAAGATATAATGCATTACTCGTGAAGTAGACCGGTTTCGATAGTTTGTATTAGTGGTTCGAAATCAATCCAAAACATATTGGATTGATTTCGAACCACTAATACAAACTATCGAAACCGGTCTACTTCACGAGTAATGCATTATATCTTTAAGTTAATTTAGAATAAAGTCAAACAGTAAAAAAATAATCAAAAATAAATACATTAAAATTAACTTATAAAATTCTTTTTGTATCTCTTGACTTTATAATTAATAGATTCAAATTATATATATTTGACATATAAACACATCACTTATGAAGTTAATTAATTTTAACAGTTTAAATTCGTCATTAAAATCATTCTCATAAATTTTGAAGTTAAAACTCACACAAAATTTAATGTTCTACTCTAATTTCTATGAATAAAAAATTGTCCCAAATGACGACCGAAAGGGCTTTTTGAAGTTGCATGTTGAGGCGGGGCTATTGAATGTCATTGCGGTTGTTTCTTTCTTCATAAATATTACTTAAAAAATGGAACACCTATAATATATTTTGTCTTTTGTGAGGAACAACAGGGATATAAAAAATTTGAATGGCTGAAATAGGAATCTGCTGTCCCTGTTGTTCCTATAATATACTTTAGTGGGATATAAATCTGCTGTCCCTGTTGTTCCTATTTCAACCATTCAAATTTTTTGATGTGCGAATCTCAAGAAAAAACAGTTTTTGTACTCGAACTCAATAAAAATCAACGGCTGAGATCAGAATAACAGTCATGTTATCCCTTTGGAATAACATGGATTTATTTCCCACAAAATTTGTGCGGAATGATGACGGAAGCTGGAACACCTATTTTGTCGCCCAAAGGTTTACGGCTTGTTCATTTTTTTTTTATCTGTGGAGCCACAACAATTTTGTTTCCGAATTAGGCTCCACATCCCCTCTCTACATGGTACATACCCATCTTTCTCTATAAAGGCACGAAAGAGTTGCTCTGTTTCTCCAACACAAGCCCTTCCTCCTCTGTTTATTTTTAATTCCATATAGGTTAACAAATTAGAATAAACAACCAGAATGGAGGAAGCCGAAGCACTCTATTTGATGGGCAGCCTGATGCGCGCCCAATACCATGCACACCGTGCCATCATCCGTGCGGGCCGTGCCAGAGCACCAGACCAGGAGAACACGCAGCTTCGGTACTTGGGTACTAGCTTGGTAGTAATGGGGACAATCAATGCTGCAGTTGCATATCACGCATTAATTCATCAATCCAAATCCAACCTACGTGCATGTAATCCTCTCAGTCGTTCAAGGTTTCATGTTCGTCTCTGGGATCACTGCAATGGCAATCGGCTGGTTCTTGTTTGTCAAGGATAATCCCCGCAAACACCACCGTCTTGCAAAGGTGATCATGTTACTAATCCAGTTTGCATCTGCTTTCGCCTTGGGAATCCTACTCTTGGCCTGCTCTTCTTTGGTTGCTTAATTTGCATTAGTCTGCACATATCTGTGCGGGGTGTGTGAGTGCAATTAGGTTCGATGGCCATCAAAAGTAAATTTGGATCTGATGGATATCAGAGTCATCCGATGCGCTTTGAGGTACGTGTGCACCCTGCTCTGAGATCCATGCACACAGATATTAAAGTGCATTAGACGACTCCAATACTCATCGGATCCAAATTTACTTCTGATGGCCATCGGATTAATCTACAGAGTGTAAACATTTCTATGGGTGTTTGTGAATGAGTGAGTGTGTGTTTGCTTTTCTTTGTATCCAAATTTATGTTTCTGAAGTCAATTAAATATAATTGGAGTTATTTGTAATATGGCTAAATGCTAAAGGCATGTTCAGTTATTATGGGATTTTGCCGGATAGTACTTTTTTTTAGGTATAAGAACTCACAAAGTAATTTCTGCAAATCTATATTTTTTAATATGCATGAGAAAAGTTATGAGAATGTGCTGAAATGAATATTTGTATAAATAATTATGGGAATTTTAAATTAAAAAAGATATTCATGAGAAATTATACTTTTTATTTTCTAAAGACTAGTTGTCAATAATTATTTTTGTGATAATAATTATAATATTTTTTTATCAATTGTAATAATCTAAATTCAATATTAAAATATAATATTATTTAGGAAAAGAAAAAAATTATAAAAAAAGTAAAAGTAGTAAGTGATGGTGAGAAAAAAATTTATAATTTAATAATAAAGAAATCAAATAAAATATATCTGTGATAAAAATGAAAATAAAAATTGATAAGATGTAAAGAAAGAATGAGCAAGAATTGAAATGCAAGAAAAAAAAAATTAAAGTTTAACTTCGGTTGTTTTTTCTATGTACAAATTCAATTATCATTCATTATCCTGTTAATTGTAATTTTTCTATTGTCAAAAACAAACGAACACCATATAGGTAAAATATCTAGTCGGACCAAATTTTTCACGCATTCCCATGGAAATAAGGCGCGCTGAATAGGTCCTAAATCATTGTCCAAGGGCTTTGAACAATATTTAATTTAAAGTCCAGCTTCAACTGTGTAATTTGTTTCAAAATTTATAGAGACGGTTCAGATATACATAATTATTTAAATTTATGAAGTTCAAAATTCATTTGTACGAATTTCACGTAGATCAAACAGTTCAAATTTGACTTTAAATAAAATTTGTCCAAAATCGTTTAGACAAAACATAATTATAACATCAAAAGATTTATTTATTTTTTTGTTTAATAAGAGAGCTAAACTCTAAACCCACTACATTTATATTGTGCATAATATATCAAAAAATTAGTAGGGCTATACTGTTCATTTCGAAGTTCAAACAGTCGATCTAAACCATTCAACTTGATTCATATTAAAATGTGCTTGAAGATCAATTTCATATTTTTTTTTTAAATTTTTTCCTACTTCTTTAAATTTTTTAAAAATCATTATTTTTCAGAAATTTTTAGACCTTAAAAAACAGCTATTTAAGTCACTGCCAATCTCTCGTCTGGTCTCGTCACAACAGCAGTTCCAATCTATTAAATTGGCAACGAAACAGACAAATTGATTAATTAAGTCACTGATTCCTTCGAAAAATTCACTCCTCTGCAGAGAGAAATACACATGCATGCATTCACTTAATGTCAATTTCTTTTCGATTGAGGGAGCGGAAGAGAAACGATGGAATCAGCCTTTTTGTGATAGGGAAAGTATGACAATTTTAAGTTACTCCTATATAAACAAAAACAAAAAAATTCACTTGAGACCCACCAGTTAAAAAAAAAAAAATGATGAATAGAACAAAAATTAACCCGCAACAAGCACGCGGTCGGGACAAGGTGACCGGTACAAGAGTTAGCACACTGGACCGTACCGTACTGTACCAACCCCTACTTCCTTACCAGTTTACCAGTATCATAAACCCTAAACCCTAAACAAAGAGAAAGAAAGAAGAAACTAACTTTGACAATGAGGCGCTTAACATCCTCAACAAACGCTTGAATCCATCGCCTTTTTTACCTCCAACCACACCACCTAACATAAAAGATTAGCACCTGGGTCGACTAAAAAATAATTTACAACAAAGCCATCCTACCTTTGTATCTATATGCTTTCCATCGAAATATCAAAGTAGGGGGGCTTTATTAGACCCTCTTCATATTTACAAACAACTCCAAATAGATTTAATTGACTTCAGAAACATGAAAGTGCTTCACGGCCACCACCTAATGCAAATCAACCGATCGAAGAAGAGCAGGCCAAGAGTAGAAGTCCCAAGGCGAAAACATGATCCAATTTGCAGGACGGCGATGTTGACGGGGGTTATCATGGACGAGCAAGAGCCAACCGATTGCCATTGCGATGATCCCAGAGACGAAGGTAAAACCTTGAACGACTGAGATCACGTAGGTTGGAATTGGATAGGCTATAGGTTTCTTGCCGGTGTATTGATGAAGGCATAAAATGCGATTCCAGCATTGATTCTCCCCATTATTACCAAGCAAGTAGCCAGGATGCAAAGGTGCATGTTCTCTTGGTCGGATGCTCTAGCACGACCTGCACGAATGATGGCACGGCGCGCACAGTGTTGGGTACACATCAAGGTGTCCATCAAATTGCAGACAATTATTGCTTCCACCATTATTGGTTGTTTCTTCCTAATTTGGCGACCGATGGAATTAAAAGAAGAAAAACTAATAAGAAAGGGAGAAGGAAGGCAGTTATTTGTTTTAGAGAAACACAGGAGGTAGCAGCTCTTGTGAGCTTTTAATTTGTAGAGAAAGATGGATACATGGACACGGGTGATGTGGCCTGTGGGGCCCCAAATCTGTTATAATATTAATTAGTTTGTATATATTGTCACCCTTCTATCTGCTACACGTGCATTGCCAAAGTTCCGTGGTATAGTCACGTGCATTGCCTAAGTTTCAATTGTTCCCTAACACAATTGCAACTTAGACAGGAGATTAAAGAAAAAATCAAAGCATATGAGTAGGCCACCACATATTGGTCTTTTTAATTTTTAATAAGGATCTTTCTATAGTACACTAAATTAATTTTTGCTATAGTACATTAATTTTTTGTTTTCAGACTCAACTGTGCATAGAGGCGTAGGTGATGCGTTGTTGAGGCAAATTGGGGTAGAATCTGGAAAAAGGATAGGAATTGGGGTAGAATCTGCAATATATTTCCGCTGTCTGATTTTAAACGGAACCAATCCAGCATCCGCTTATAAAGCAGGAGGTCTTTAATATTAGTGAAGATTTGGTCGGCACGGATTTTAAAGCAGATTGCATGGTATAGATACATTAACTCAAAAGATTTTTTTTTGAGTTAATGCAGAGGATACACTAGTACAAAAAACCCCTTCACCGACCCTCAACCACCGACTGTTTTAATATGTAACAGTCGGTGTAGAGACTGCTGGTAAAATCGTAAATAAAAAGAACCTCAACACCGACTGTTTTATTACAAAAAACCGTCGGTGAACCAACACCGACTGTTTTTTAAAAAAACAGTCGGTGTTGCTCATACCCTACACCGACTGTTTTTTTAAAAAAACAGTCGGTGTTGAGCAGTGACCAACACCGACTGTTTTTTTAAAAAACAGTCAGTGTTGCTCGAAACCTGCACAGACTGTTTTTTTAAAAAAACAGTCGGTGTTGAATGGAAATTTTCGGAACCGTCGGTGATTTTCCTTCCGAAAATTTTCGTTCCCGGTTTATCTCTTTGGATTCCTTCCGAAAAATTTTGTTCCCGGCTTTATCTCTTTCAATCAGCGGCAAAAAATTTCATTTCCCCTTCTAAATTTCATTTCCCTAAATCACAATCAGCGGCTTTATCTCTCTCCGCCTCCGCTTGCTGTCTCGCCCTGCCCCCGCCTTGCGATGCTTGCTGTCTCGCCCTGCTTGTGATGCTTGCTGTCTCGCCCTGCTTGCTCTCTCCGCCTCCGCTTGCTGTCTCACCCTGCTTGTGATGCTTGCTGTCTCGCCCTGCTTGCTCTCTCCGCCTCCGCTTGCTGTCTCGCCCTGCCCCCGCCTTCTAAATTTCATTTCCCTAAATTTCAATCAGCGAATTTCATTGCCCCCGCCTTGTGATGCTTGCTGCTTTGAGACGGCCGAGAGGCGAGGTACAACCTGAGATCGCGCGGGAGAGGTAAAACCTGAGATCGCGCGCTTTCCTTCTGTGAGAGGCGAGTCAGAAGACCCACACGGCCTCCAAGCCATTGCGCAGTTTGACCAGATAGGGACGCTGGATGCAGTAAGCTCCCTCCCTCTCACTTGTATTTTCTCCAGTTTTCTTCAACTGGAGATGTCGTTTTTTCAAGTTACTCTCCTCCACTATCAAACACAAAAAATCATCAATAGATAATAAATTCATTTGTTCAAGCATAAAACGATAAACTAGAGGGACAATTTGCATCAGTTTTTGGATAAAATTTCTTATCGTTTCACTTTATCATACAGGTATACCTCTCGGCTGGTACTGCAACCGCTTGGAAATACAGGTAGAACATACACTACTTGAACAAATAGTTCTCTCCCCCTCTTTTATGCTTCCTTGCTTGTCTTAGTTTCACTGCAATTTGTTGAGCCAGTTGAGGGTTAATTGGCAGAATCTAGGGTTGGTCACTGTTGCTGGGCTTAACCGCTTAACCACTTAAGCAAAATCTAGTTAAACAGTTGAGGTTTAGCTGAGCTTAATATTTGTCTTAATTGCACTACTTAGAATTTTGATACCAGTTTGCAGTGCTATACAGCACTTGCTGGACATGACCTTGCCGGAGCAATACTTTCTAAAGCTGACAGAGGTAGTATCAGTTGTTTAGACATGGCATAACTTCTTTTTTTAATCAGAGTTCTGTAGATAAGGCTGTTGGTTTTCAAAATTGCAACAAGAGCAAACTCCCTAGTTTATTGGGAAATTCAAAGTTAAGTACTGCAGTTATTGATGTTTAACACCACTAATAGAATATATTAATCAGAAAGGATTAAACTATTCAAAGTTGAAATGTTTAAGTTCTGCAGTTAGTGAAGTCAATGTTTTTTTTCTTGTTTTTTCTCATAGTTTATTCTGTACAATTAACTATGTTTGTTCAAAAGATCAGTTGAGTCCTGCATACCACCTTGTTTCAGCTGCAGAAGCCGGTGCTTTGGTTAGTATACTTTACTTTTGCAAGATAGTAAAATTTATGCACCACACTACTATTTACTGTTGTATAATATTAAATAAAAATGGTTGAGCTCAGTATTTATGTTATTCGGTATTTAGTAATTATTATTTTCTTTGTCCCTTTTGTAATTGAATTTAACCTTTTATTTTCTTGCAACATTGCTTTATCAGGTGTCCTTGTGTACCAATCCAATTTGGCTGGTAAAGACAAGACTACAACTTCAGTATCTCTTAGGTTGGTTGGTAAAGACAAGACTACAACTCCAGTATCCAATTTGTCCTTGTGCTCATACCCTACTCCAATTTTTCTGGATTTTACGGTACACCTTATTTTTTATTTTTTGCCTTATTATTATTTATGATTGTAGAAAGTATCTCTTAGGTTGGTTGCTTGAAATGCATCACTTAATCATAGACAGGGTATGTTGGATACAAACCATTTGCCATTATACAAAGACGATATTTCTAATAGAACGTATAGTTATGCTTTTTGTTTTCTAATACTTCCATGTGTTTATTCTTATGTGAACCTGTTTATTTAATTTATTTCTCTTCTTTTGCAATGAAAATGATAAGGTCAGATGCTATGAGAACCATTCTGAAAGAAGAGGGATGGCTTGCACTGTACCGAGGCCTGGGACCCAGCCTTTTTCTGGTACGCAATATAACCTTTGTTAATTGGGCATGAGAATTTTTTTCAAACTCAAGTTAAATCTGGGTGCTCTCGTATTGAAAATGACAGCAGGATTTATCATTACAAATGTTAAGCCGAGATGGACGCTTTACCCTGGTATAAATTGGCTTCACTGGTATGAGCGCCATAAATAATCTCAAAACTTTTATCAATAGGTGACACATGGGGCAATCCAGTTCACAGTGTACGAGGAGCTAAAGAAAGCCGTACTATATGTTAAAAGGCGAGAAATAAAGTCAAATAGCTTGGGTGGTGAGGAGCTACTGGTAAGATAAATTTATGATCCTTTTGTGTATTGTATGATTAATTAAGGTCCTTTCTTACATTATTCCATACCCCCAAAACTTATTGGTTGATATATGTGTGCTTTCTTTCTCAAAAGAGTTCTTTTGATTATGCGACGCTTGGTGCTGCTTCTAAAGTTGCTGCCATGTTATTCACCTATCCATATCAGGTAAGCTTGCAAATTAACTAACTTGATGGAAATCCCAATAATGACCTTGAAGTTTCTTTGCAAATGCACATTTGGGCTTTATGGTTGAGAAAATTATCATATGTAAAGAAAGCCTAATGGCCCCATTTTTTTTTTTTTAAAATGAGTTGATAATAAAATGTTTCTTATTGTTATATTTTTTCCCCCTCTTATTTCAGTGATCAGGACCCGTTTGCAGGTATCTTATATTCTAAGTTTCTTTGTTTGGTTCTCCAATTATAAACGTGAGACTTTTTGTTTGGTTCTCCAATTATAAACGTGAGACTTTTTGTTTGGTCCCCCTCTTATTTCATTGTTCACTCTTCTAGCATCATGATCTGTATGTGCAAGTTTAAGTGCATACTACTGGTACCAGAAGGGATCGATTAACCTGCTTGTATGTACAAGCTGTCTAGTTGGTGATCTGTCACTCACCTATTATCTTGGTATATTTTGTTTGCAATTCCAGGTTGTCGTACCAAAAACATATACCAAATACACATCAAGAAAAGTTCTCACCACAAGATGGGTTGAAGGAGAAAAGCTATCACAGAGCAAAGAAAGCGATGTTGGCATAATACTTATTTAGGTATAGAGCATTTCTCATAAGTTTTAGCTATAGAGCATTTCTCATGATTTTGGTTATTTAGGTATAGAGCATTTCTCATGATCTCCTCAGTTGGCTAGTTTTAGCTTTTATGTTATTACTCCGATGTGGGCATAATACTTATTGTAATGTTTGTTTTTTTGTTTTGTTTTTAATTTGTAGATGAAATGATTACACTATATTGGTTTCTGTTCTTACCACGAAAATCAATTTATCTATCCTGACTTATGTAGTTCTGAACTTCTTAGCTGAGTAATTAAAATGTAAGATGACCCAAATTTTGGCTTGCCAGTTGTCACGTCTACAGGTGCAAAAAAAAAAAAAAAAAAAAAAAAATCGGTGCTGGGCACCTACACCGACGGTTTTTTCAAAAAAACAGTCGGTGTTAGGCGCCTACACCGACTGTTTTTTCAAAAAAACAGTCGGTGTTGGTACCCTACACCGACTGTTTTTTAAAGAAAACAGTCGGTGTTGGTACCCTACACCGACTGTTTTTTAAAGAAAACAGTCGGTGTTGGTACCTACACCGACTGTTATTTGCCCGTCAGTAAAGATATACCTATACCGGCGGCGCCATCACCGACGCCTCAATAACAGTCGGTATAGGGTTTTTTTAACAGTCGGTGAAGGAGTTTTTTGTACTAGTGATACAAATTCGAGAAACCCATGCTCAAAATGGCGATCAGCTCACTCTTGCTCGTCAAGGATAACCCCCGCCAACACCGTTGTCTTGCAACAGTTAGGGCCTGTTCGGGAGCAACAGTAAAATTTAGTTCAACTTTTCTTTGAACCCACGCCCATACTCATTCCCACAGCAACACCGAACAGGCCTTTATTCTATTACTTATCCAGTTTGCATATGTTTTCGTTTTGGGACTCCTACTCTTAACGTGCTCTTCTTCAGTTGTAGGGGTGAAACTATAATTTGAGATTGGAAAGTTGAAGAATCAAATGTAGTGCAACTTTATTTATAAAGGAGACTAGGAGGTATTAATGCATATAAAAATTACAAAATTTAATGGACCAAATTACAAATTTTCAGTTTATAGAGTGTGTGTTTGCTTTGCTTTGTATCCGAATTCATGTTTCGAAAGCCAATTAAATCTATTTGGAGTTATATGTAAATGAATTCGCATGTTCTAAGTATTTAATATTTTGAGTTGATATATCGAGAATCCAGACCGTTCAAATTCTTTCTGCATGAATCTCTAAGCAACAACAATGTCGTCTTGTGCGTTTTGAATATACACCAAATTAAATATTCTTCGACTTTAGGTTTACTGAAATATTCAATTATTTCAAAGAATACATACTCATATGTAAATATGGCTAAACGTTAAAGTTGGGATTATATTTTTGTCAAAGGGAAATGGACAAAATATTAATTAAAGTCGAGCTTAAAGTATCCGATTCGTGTCAAAATTCATATGGACAGTGTAAATGTATATAATCTTTAAATTTATTAAGTTCAAAATCTGATGCACGAATTCACACGAATATCAATGTAGATCGGACGTCCATCTCGAGGATTAATAAATATGGTGATAGCACACACTCTTGTCGCAATTCGCGTTCAGGACGAAAAAAGCCGTCGCCACGCCCATTGAACACCGGGTGAGAATCTGCTGCGATCCGGGTACTGTGAACAGTACCCTGCAATTTCTGCTTTTTCAAATTCAGCTGTCGAATTATTTCGAGATACGTGCACAGAAAAACCATCTGTTTTGAGATGCATGCACTAAAAAGTTGGACGGCTGGATTTGGAAAAGCAGGGATTGCAGGGTTACTGTGCTCAATATTCGGATCGCAGCAGATCTCAATCCTTGAACACCAAAGAAAACTTAGTTTTTGTGACGCATTTCATAATCCATCTTGCAAACCTTGCCGGAAACCCGTATAGTACCAGAATTTGCCTAATGTAACCCCAATCCATCCAGTCGAACGCTTTTGATAAATCGACCTTTAGGCAAACCTCCGTTTTTTTTTTTTGAGGAAAAATAAGAGTCAGAGCTCTCATTTGATTGAAAACCTCCTTTTTATACGAAGATTGGTTAAAAGAGTGCAGGATTTCACGAAAGATATGACACTATCAGAGATCTCTCTTCCGAGAATGAAGGGGGAAGAGATAAGCAGGGTCGATGTAAGGTTTCATTCTAGAGGCCAGCACCTTTGAGATGACCTTGTAAATTAGGTTTCATACAGAAATTGGTCGAAACTGGATTACTGAGATGGAACCAGATCACCTGTTCCTGATCTGTGGGCAGGAAATTCTTGTCCCTAAGGTCACTGACATGTGAGTTCAAAATGAGTTTTAACATTTAAATATTGAATATAATTTTGTCTCAAAACTCACTCTGAAATCACATGTTATTGACTTTAGACGCATAAATTTCCAGGGGACAGAAGATTCGGATCCTACTGAGTTGGAAATTTTTTATTGGTAGTAATTAACAGAAAATAAGAAAGATAACAAGTAAGAGTACAGCAATATTTCTATTGGTAGTAAGATCGGTAGGAATTCTACCGATCGTAAAAAGCAAAAAGTTTCGAACGGTATGAATTTCACCGATCTTAAAAATCAAAAAGTTTCGAACGGTACGAATTCTACCGATTGTAACCCTTTTCTTACGTTCCCAATGAAACTCAAAGTCAAAGTCTGAACTCAGTCAAAGCCTCCCCCTTTTCTTACGTTCTCTTATATAAAGAAAAATAAAAAAATGATTCAAAGTTAAGATCGGTAGGAGTATTACCGATCTAAACTCAAACTTTCTTCATGTCTGTAGCAATTCGTGTTGCGGTGATTAAAAAAATAAAAAATGGGTTAGGATCGGTGGAATTCATACCGTTCGAAACTTTTGAATTTTAAGATCGGTGAAATTCATACCGTTTGAAATTTTTTTATTTTTGCGATCTGTAGAATTCATACCGATTTTACTACTAATATAAATATTGCTGTACTCTTACTGTTTCTCTTTCTTATTTTCTGTTAATTACTACCAATAAAAAATTTCCAGAACTTGGCACCCATTGACTTTGGAATTAACACCAAATTCGATATTGCTACTAGAGAATTGAGCTGCCCTGTCAGAAAAAACCAGTTGGCCTCATTTAGGAATGATGGCCCAAAGTGTTCCCAGTTTTCTTGAACCATTTTCGCTTGGGGCAATGACACAGCTAGTGAGGTCATACCGAAGCGCGTCAATTGCTGGTTGAAAATCATCGCTATCTTCCAAAAATGAATTTTTAGGGCATAATGTGTTCGCTGACTCTGCGACAAGAATTATCATTGAACAAATCAAAAAAGAAAAAAAAAAAATATCATTGAAGTTTCCCATTTGAAAAGTTAACGGCACATTGTCCACGTATCTTTGAAAAAAAAATTATCTGTACAAAATATAACAGAGAAGAGAGAGAAATAGAAAGAATAAGTTGAGTTTTTATGAATAGAAGGATCAGTAGTATTCAATTTATAGATTCAAACTATATTTTTTAGTCTTCAGAAAAACAAAAATGTGTTCGAATTCTCTGTGGCTTCATATATGAGAAGCATAGGTACAGACAATACTTAGCATTTATCCATCAACCCAGAAAACACAAGAGAGATATCAAACCGTAAAGAAGAAAATAACCACGCAGTGGTACAGACCGGGTTGAACTCGGTACCAACAGGTACGGTTTAGTGTTGAACTATAAATCAGAAATCCAAGTACTAAACCCCCAGGCAATCTTGGTACAGAAGTAAGCAAATCACCATCACAAATTTGGTTTTCAAATCCAATTAAAGAACATAAAAGTAAAAGAGGCCTCAGGCAAATCTATCAGCATACTTTATAAACCAAGTTTTCAATTAACCCATCACAAGATTTAGCTTTTATACTTAAATCCGTTTAAATAAACCTTTTCCAATATCCCAACTCAGTTTTGAAAGAGGAACATATAGAGAACAAGAAAACCACAATATACAACAACAAAGTAGGCACTAATCTCGAGGGTACTCCGTCGCAAAAAGTATCGTCGCGAAAAGTAGACACTTATCGCGAGGCACTTTTCGCGACAAAGTACCATCATAACTGTGCTTTTTTGTCGCGACGGTACTTTTCACGACGGAGTATCCTCGCGATAAGTGCCTACTTTTTGTTGTATGAATTCACATTTCAGTTTGAGAGAGGAACAGAGAAATCGGAAGATCGAGGGAGAAGAGACTTCTCGAGAGAGAGAAGAAAAATGTTGGCGGTGGGGAGAAGGAAAAAGAAAAGTGTAATTTAAGGATGGAAAATTAAATGTGGTCCCACATGTCTATTTTGCAAACCAAGCCTTTAAATTTCAGATTATTATAAATTAAACCCACGTGCATATTTTTTTTTTTTTGAAGTTTACTCCCCATTTGATTAATCTTATGCTTCTAAATAGCTAGCTATAGCTACGCTATACGCTATAGCTAAGCTATAGCTTTTTTGGACCCTAAAAGCTATGGCGCTATGGGCGATATATAGCTAGCTATCGGCGCTATAGCTAGCTACTTAGTGCAATGGCTTATTTTTTTTAACTGTCCCGCTATACCGCTATAATCGCTATTTAAACCATTGATTAATCTTAATAATTATAATATAAACTCCATTAACTAATTTAGAATTAATTTGGGTGTTAATTTTCTATTAGTTAATTCTAACATATCTATATCATATCAACTGCTGATTTTTTTTATATACTTCAATTCTTGGATATGTTTGTAGCATATTTTTTTTTTTTCCAACATTCACAATATATTCTAATAGATATGATAAACATGTTACTATGATTGTTCATAATCCGGTTTAACTATTTTAGCGATTTATGCAGAAAATTTATTACTTGTTCTTTGAATTTGTCGTATTTTTCTAAATAAATTTTACTTAGAACTTCGTACATTATGTTTAGTTATTAATTTTAGATTTGTATTTTAATTGCATAATGTTACAAGAGTGCAGACATATGCCCGTGCGCGCGTGTGTGTGTGAACGCATGCGTGTGTGTGAAAGGGCTTAGTGCAATAGCACAAGTCCTCGTATCACTTCTAAGTAGACGTAAGTTCAATTCTGAAAAATAACATCAAAAAAATATTGGAGTGTACCGGAACTCTTTAATAAAAAAGTATAAATGAATTCGCATGTCCTAAGATATATATCTAAAATTTTGAGTTGATATGTCGAAAACCCGGACCAATCAAATTATTTCTGCACGAATCTCTAAACAACAATAATACTGGCTCGTGCATTCTGAATATACGCCGAATTAAATATGATCAGACTTTAGGTAAATTAAAATCTTCAGTTATTTGAAAGAATACAGACTCATAAATATGGCTAAACATTAAGGTTGGGATTATATTTTTGTCAAAAACCGTTGGACAAAATCTTAATAGCCAAACTTAAACTATCCGATTCTTATGAAAATTCATATCAACGGTGTATATGTATTATGTAATAATCTTTAAATTTATTAAGTTCAAAAATCCGATTGCATGAATCCGCACGAATATCAATGTAGATTGGACGTTTTAGTCTGATAATTTTGAATAAAATTTTATTACAAAACCCACCAAATTATTTTTCTTAAAGAAGTGAGTCAAATCCCCCTACTTTATTATTTTAATAAAACATTTATAATGTATAAAAATTATTGAAAAATTAAAAACAGCTAACAGAGAATATCATGAATAGGTCTCCCATGAGTGAGGGTATTCTTTAAGAGCTTAAAATTAAACAGAAAATTATAAATTAGTTTCTCTGCTTGGTGTGTCCCACTTAAAATTATAAATTAGTATCATGAATAGGTCACCCATGACGGGACCAACTCCAAACTTATCATGTCTCATCTGCTGGTTGCATGCCACGTGTTACCTACCGTTCCTTTTTAGTTGCCTATATCTTCAATTCTTTATTGTTTTAAGAGAGAGAATAATAATCACGTTTTTCTTAAAAGGAAAGAAGCATGCTGGATGGAGTTTACTATCAGTTTCTTATAAAAAGTTTAGAAGAAGCACAGAGCACAGTCGTAATAAAAAGCAGTACACACTACACACGATGACAAAACACAAATAAAGCACATAAAACACGCGAACTAAATACATATTAGCAATTACAACTTAACAGACACAACTTTAGAGCTCCATCTCTTCTTATTTTAGTGTGTTCAATTCTTCGAGGTCCCCACTACCTGACCAGGTACGGAAGTACCCATCATCTGATCTCCTATCTTTTTTTGAAGGTCAGCTGGCAAGTAGCTGGCTGGCAATATATTGAATAAAAAAAGTTATTTACAGAATCTGATCTCCTATCTTAATTGCCATGTGTCCAATAAAAGTTAATGAAAGAGCATTAGGGTTCCTAATTAAGCACCATTGTATGATTATATTTAGGCCAGTAGATGAATAAGAATCGTACTTAATTCTTGTATATATAAACTAAATGCAAATTCATTAAAATTTTATAAGACAAATAAGCAAATTCGTATTCAATAAAAATTTGAGAATCTAAATAAATTTATATCCACTATCGAATCGGATTATGGACCGGCTTTGAATCATATTAAATATTTCAGTTTAAATGTTTAAAATAGTAAATATATGTATATAATACAGGTGACTGTAATTATTTGATATCATATATATGCATATTAAGAATAATAACCCCATTAAACTATTTTGTATGGATAATTATGATTTATTTTTTATTAATAAAGGTGGTCCATATATCTTTGAACTCAAATCATAATTAGTATATTAGAATATTATAATTTACCACTTATTGATTTCTTAACGAACTTCGGATTTAATTATTTGGAATATAATAAGTAAGGTGGAATTTTTTTTCAAGATTCATATAGGAATTCCATGAGCTATTGAATATGTTTCTAAGGAGTCTGGCTAGTATGACATCAGTGTTATTTCAACATATAAAATATTAATTTTAAAGCCTATCAAATCGACTTCAAACGATGAATCCAAACTGTTCAAACCAATCTACGTTGTTAGTTGTGCGTTTACATGCAAAATTTATAATTTATCAAATTTATTTAGTATCAAGTGAAGCGGTCAAATATGGGAGTTTTAAGTTAATATTAATGCATTCATTTCTCAACATTTTTGACAGCTTGACTTGATACTAAAATAACTCAAAAAACATTTGCATGTAAACGCATCACTTATAAAGTAAATTAGTTTGCACGGTTTGAATTAGTCGTTTGAAGTATTTCCAATAAGTTTTGAAGTTGATGTCATATGACCCTGATATCATATTAGTCGGACTCATTTCTAAGCTTTATATATGGATCCGTTCATGAAGATTGATGAGTCCAAATTGAACTACTACTTTTAAATATTTATAAACTCTAATTTCTACTTTATGTTCTGATCACAAGCACATGATCCTACCATGTAGTATGATTGGAGTATCGATCCATACCGTGTAGTATGATTGGGATAGTGTATTAGATTTTAAATAATTTTCACTAGTCTAGGTTATCGAGGTTTTTTAAAGTTGATACCGTGGCGCTAATTGCAATCAAGATTAAAGTTAAACAGTAAATAGAGAGCCTCTAGGGTTCAGGTTCTATCCTTCTTAATTATGCAAAATATGAATTTCGACGTTTCTCTACGTCGCATGCGGCACTGTCACTGTCGCATGCGACCTAGATTGTCCCACAACTACCCCGCATGCGACACTGTCACTACCTGCATGACGTGCTGGGTGTTTGTTTATGTGATTTGAAAGATTTTCTGATCTTGCGATCGGTTTTTGGGCTACCAAGACTGAAGTATTTTAGATACGCAATTATATTATTTTCCTATACTACTCCGTAGTTGAAATATCCCAAAGACCCTACCTAATCTAAGTGCTTCTTAATATAATCTAAATGTACAATTTACGCTATCCTGCCAAGGGAGCCCACTGGGTTCTAACCCTAGTCTTTAAACCGCTGCAAAGCCTCGTTAGCCGAAGTGTTTGGAGTACTTACATGCATTATCTTTCTCACACAATGATGCAACGACTTAACACCTTTTGGTATATAGAGGGTCATTGGCATATAGTAGACAGAACTATGTATGCAATGACGTAATAAAAATGAATTTAAAATATAGAAAAAACTCAAATCATCATAAACAAAACATAAACTTATACTAAAACATAATTAAGAATTCAAGTACAACCCTCACTCTAGAGATAAGAAGTTTAGCTTCTCATGGCCATGATAAAATAAAAGAAATAAAATAAGGAGAACATAAATTACAACCCAATTGAAGATGGAAGAACCTATGATTAATCCAGAATATACATTTTCGATCCGTAGTGACAGTGTCGCAGAGTTTGGCTGCGGATCTTGTTCAGTGGACACCGTACGAGCAGTTGTACGAGGAGGAGTGGTTGCAGGGGAGTTGTCTGTAGGAGCGAGAGATGTGATACTATAGAGGTCCACTCGTACACTTCTGGATAGTGGAGCACCACTATCCAGATCAGTTACTCCGTCTATTTGGACATGCGCCGTTTCAGCCCGCAGACCCATCTTTGTCGAGGTCCACCATCAAAGACCTACACAAGTAAGTCGTATCCTATTATCAACTATCTCATATTACTTAAGAGCTATTGTATTGCAACTAACGTGTTCCTTACAGGATGAGCCACAAAGGGTGACTAAAGTGGGACTGGAGCAACCATTTGCAAGAGTACTACACTACGGCGGTGGATCCCCAGTATATGGACTTTTATCATAATCCAGATGCGCTATTTCAAACCCCGGGACATCCCCTATTGAGGTACGAGACTTGGTACATACAGGTTTGCATGGCCACTGTATATCTGCAGGGCGATTACGGTGCTCATTTACGTGACAAGGTCAAAATCGATGATGGTTACACTCCAGTTCTTCTCAGGAGTCCTTTACTGCGGTTGTCGAGTCCCTCTCGTGCAGTCTCGATGAGATCGGGATATACGAGAAGGGTTTTATGTCGCCACCGTCAGTACCCGATATGGAACAGAGATGCCACATGATAGAGATGCTAGTGGTAGCGGGTCTCATACTCAGTCTGACTTTGGGACTGGGCTCGCTGCATCCAATTTCGGTATACCCCGCCAGTCCCGACTGTCTCTAGGGGTGAGTGCAGATGTGATACTGCCGAGCGGATACGCAGCGACGCTGATGCTGGTATAGAGACACCGAGAGAGAGAGAGCCTGGCCGCGCAAACACCGAGCGAATGCCGACGTACCGGCTAAGCGATGGTCCCCCTCTTCGTTTCAGCAGTACCGTGGCTAGTTTTGTACTATTTATATTTGGTATACTATCTTTGGTGCTTTATGTTTGGATTATCTTATATTTCGGTTCTTTTGTATGTATGCTTTTATGGTACTATTTTTATATTTTCCAGATAAAATAAATTATCATGATAATGCTAAACAGAAAATACTACAACAATAACAATAATAGTACAACATAAAATCTAAACATAAATATTACAATAACAGAAATCTAAACATAAAAAAGAGTCTCGTAGCCAATTCAAATAAAGTACACACAAATTGTAAATAAAAAAATTCGAAAGCAACATCTAAATAAACAAGTTCACAACATGCATATAAATCACTTATTCTTACCACACCTAAAACTCCATTCGCGAAAGAAACCAGTTCCAGAAGATGACATACCAGATGGCTCTGCTTGTCTTACTCCAAATGGCCCTGCTTGGCTCCCAGATGGCCATGCCTGGCTTCTTTGCACCCCAATCGCCTTTCCTCCTATGGTCATACAGGGGTCATCCTTAATGACTGTATGGATGACATTGACAATGAGTGATGTCGTCAAACAAGGGTCATCCTTAATGGTCAGTCAAATTAAACTCTAAAAAATTAAATGAGTGTACAGTAATAATTTTTAAAGGAATTAAATTAATTATTTTTAATAATTAAATTTTTTTAATAATTAAATTAATTATTCTAAAAAATTAAATAAAAAAAAAACATTACCTGAAACCTCTAACGAAAAAAGAAGAAAGAGACAATTAATATGTTGTAAGGAAGAGAAAAGACCCATATTTATAGGGTGTAAAAAAATTGGGAAAATCGGTCAGAATCTGACCGGTTTGGATATTTTTTCGAAATACTTACTGATTCTGGGTATATTTATTAATTTGTAATTAACTTTGGATATTAATAAAAATGTCGGCTTTTTGGGCACCAATTCAAATAATCTAGTATATCTATTTTTTTGATACTCTACAAATTTTTTAGGTGTCAATAGTACCATAATATACCTTCTTCGTAAGATTTATCTTGTTGAATGTAACTGCGTTACTGCGTATTATTTATAAATATAAAAAACAAGAGGATCACATGCGCCGATTTGTATAAATATTTGTATTAATTATGGTAAATACAAATGAGTCAAATTATGGTCGTTCCGGACACGAGAAACCATAATTTGAATACAAATGTTCGCAAAATTTTAGCGGAAAATTCAATTGAAGTTCATATATAACTTTTAGATTTTAAATAGACATTTCTTTTATCAGAATCTTATGAACGGATACAAGAGGAAATGATTAGAGGAAGAAAATTTTCCTATATATTTTCTTACAGTATCAATATAACTAGCTATGCCAATAAATTGAACCTATTTAAATTCAAAAACCTTTTGAAGAAGGTTCAAACGGTTTTAACCTTCTCCCTTATTTATTAATAAATTTTTATCTTTATACAATTTTGTTTTTTTTATATAATTTGAGTAAAAATGTTATGGGTATTGTACAATATGATCCTCATTCAATGCATAAATTTTATATGACTGACTTTCATTTATGTTTAACTCTTATAATTTGAACGTCTGACTCTGTCCTTAAGAAGAAGAGAATATGCTTGGACGGAATTGAAGTTCAGTAATTCAATAATGATGTTGAATGAAGAATCAAGACAGTTTCTTTTGGGGAAAAGAAGATATTATAGAAGTTGAAGGTCACATACGAGAGATGAAATTTTCATCTTATTTTGCTATAAGACCCTACCACATATACATGGTAATTAATAGGTACTATTTTGATTTTCACAAAAGAAAAGTAAACAGATCAGAAAGAAATATAGCTAGACATTAATATACATAAAATATTTATTTTGAAAAGGAAATAAGTAATTAATGAAGGACGAATTTGTCTAAACAATTAAAATATCTAAATGTGTTGCGTTTTTTTTTTTTTTTTGGTAAAAAGGCTGGAACAGCCCAGTTTCATTAGAAACGAAGGTTTTAAGTACAAAAAGGCTATAGCCAATATAAAAGAGGATATGCAACCTCTTTTCTGCTACCAGGATCTATGTCCCCCCATATTCATATCCTTAAACTTCTAACAGTTAACTATGGCAAACATAATATAGATAGCCATCACAACAAAAGATATAACAAAACATTTGAGACTAAATGCTAGTAAGCTAATCAATGTCTGATGTCCCCTGAGGAACTGATTCACTCTCTTCTTCATCTGGCCAAATCACTCGGAGTGGGATAGCTTCCATGACTTCGGCATCTGGGATCCATTTGATGGTTTCCTGTCTCACCTTTGGCTTGGTGTGCTTACTTCCTGTCCAATACAATACCAGAGAGATGATTAGATATATGAGACTCCTAGCTGTTTTAGGTTGCATCTGTTGAAAACAAACTTCATTCCTATGTTTCCATACCGTCCAACATGTGGCACTGAATACAATTAAGAAAGCAGTTTTTTCTAATTGAGAAAGTGTTTGCACATATGTGAATACTTTTTTCATAGTAGTCCATTGATTATAAGGTAAGTCCGTTTTGCCAAGCCAACACCAAATTTGAGTCATTAATGGGCAAGTTACGAATAAGTGACTAACAGATTCATTCTGTGAGCAGAATACACATGATATATCACCCCCCAACCTTTTTTCCTCAAGTTAACCTTAGATAAAATTCTATTATGAAAGGTTAACCACATGAAAAATTTTATTTTTGGTGGTAAAGGCAGAGACCACCACATTAAAGGGTCAGCTACTAGGATCCCTTTGTAGTTGACTAGTTGGTACAAAGATTTAACACTAAAACTTTCTGAATTTTCCCATCTTCATGAAAGTTTGTCCTCATAGTGGGTGAAAGACATATGACTAAGGATAGTCAATAATTGAGTCCATTCCTGTAAAGAAACACCTGTCAGTACTTCTCTAAAATGAACCTCTTGTCCTTGCGACTGTATAACTGATGAGAATAGAATAGATTTGTTGATACAGTTTTCATATAATTGAGGGAATCTAGATGATAACGCACAGTTCTCATACCAAATATCCTCCCAGAATCTTACTCTAGAATTGCTACCTGGTGAATATTGGATACTACAGTTGCCCAAAGATTCTAACTTCAAAATGGTCTTCCAGAAAGGTGAAAATGGGAATTGCATATTGCTGTAATAGAGATGATTGATTATAGTTTTCCAATTACTAGAATAATTAGGGTCCTTCAATTTCCACCACCATTTAATAAGGAGAGAAATATTCATATCTCTAAGATTAAGTATTCCTAAACCTCCATACTTTTTGGCTAAACAAACCCTTCTCCAATTGACTAATGCATATTTCTTCTTAGCTCTGCTAGTACCTTGCCAGAGGAATCGACATCTAATCTTATCAATATCTTTAATAACAGTGGCAGGAATTTTATATAAGGACATTGCATATATAAGGATGATAGAGAGAACATAATTAAGTAGTGTATGTCTCCCTCCTAGGGATAATAATTGTCCCTTCCAGTTTTGTAATCTCTTCTCAATTTTAGAAATTAGAAATTGCCAATCAAGCACTGAAAGTTTTCTGTTATGTAGGGGGAGTCCTAGATATCTAATAGGGAATACAGCTGATTTACATTTGAAAATATGAGCTAAAAATTCTAGAGGAGCATTATTAAGACCATACATTTCAGTTTTAGCTAGATTTATTTTGATGCCTGATACTGCTTCAAAGGCTTGCATTGCCCACCATGCAGATTCTACTATTTCAGGTTGAGCTTCTAAAAACAAGATTGTGTCATCTGCATAATGACAGTTAGTGACAGCTTGCTGCTTGAAACAGGCAGGACCTAGCCCTTTTATAACATTATGTGATTTACCTTTGAGAAAAATTTTACTAAGTGTATCTGCTGCTAGAATGAAGAGGAAAGGTGAGAGGGGATCCCCTTGTCTCACTCCCCTTTTACAATAAAAGTAAGGAGTTAATTCTCCATTAATAGTAAGACAAGATTGTGAACTAATTAACCATTTTTGTATCCAAGAAATCCATTTGGACCCAAACCCTCTACTGTATAAAACTTCTAAAATATAGTCCCAGTGAATTTTATCATATGCTTTTTCAAAGTCTACTTTGATGACTACTCCATTTTGTTTGGTAATATTAGTAAAGTGAATAATTTCTTGACTGACTACTACATTATCTAGTATATACCTATCTGACGGAAAGGCTGCCTGACTCTCATCAATGATTCTATTCATAATCAATCCTAGCCTATGAGTTAAAATTTTTGATATGAGTTTAAAACTACAGTTGACTAAGCTGATTGGTCTGAATTTAGTCATAGTTGTGGCCTGGGGTTCTTTAGGGATCAGACATATAATAGATTTGTTGAGTTTATCTAAATTTAATGTTTGTTGATAGAAGGAAGTGCATAAAGTGAAGAGATCTTGTTTAACTAAGTCCCAGAAGGTTTGATAAAAATGGAAAGAGAAGCCATCTGGACCTGGGGCTCCATGAGATGCACATTCAAACAAAGCTATTTTGATTTCCTCCATAGTAAAAGGTTTTTCTAACAATTCATTTTCATGTGTTGTGACTTTGTCTGGAGGATCCCAGAAATTATTGGCTAGAGAAGCATATTTCACTCCTTGAGTACCTAATATGTCCTTATAGTATGCAATAGCATGTTGTTTGATTTCAGGAAGGGAGGATGATGTATTATCATTAATCACTAAACTATGTATTCTCTTTTTCTTCTTTTTATGATTAGCTATAACATGAAAAAACTTGGAATTATGATCTCCTTCATCAAGCCAGGTTTGTTTAGATCTATGTTTCCAATATAATTCTTCTTCTAAGTAAAGATCTTCTAATTTACATTTGAGAGTATGCCATTCCTTAGTTTCTTGAGAGTTAAGCAATCTAATTTCCTTAAGAATATCTAAATGATTTAGTTGGTCTAAAATGAGAAGTTTTTCTTTTTTCTTTTGGCCATAGTAATTTTTGGCCCAACCTCTAATTTTTCTCCTGAGTATGGTTAATTTTTGTTGCCAGCTAAGAGCAACATCTTGCAAGTCTAGGGGGTGTTCAGTCCACCATTTGATGATAAGTCTACATAATTCTTCTTGTTCAGTCCATAAAGGATCTAATCTAAACTGACTGGTCTGAGTTGGGGTATTCCTATTGAGATGTAGTAAAAGAGGACAGTGGTTTGAGCCATTTTTAGCTAGGTCTGTAATTGTACTAAATGGATATAGTTGATCCCAATCAAGTGTGGTAAAATATCTATCTAATAAAGCAAAATGTGTCCCATTAGACCAAGTATACTTTCTATTGTGGAGTTTATGTTCCAGTAGATTATGCCTATTAATAAATTGATTAAAATTTTGACTGATATGTATATCAAAGTTGTGCCCTGATTTTTCTTGAGGGTGTCTAATTGCATTGAAGTCCCCACTAAGTATCCATGGTTTTGTATATGGTTGCCTAATATTATCTAATTCACTCCAAAAGTCTTTTTTTCTACTTCTAACAGTAGGTCCATAGACAATAGTGTATTGCCATTCAGTTTGATCAAATTTATTAATTAAATGCACATCTAAACTAAATTGATGTATACTGTGAGAAATAATTTCTATTGAATTTGTCACACCCCAAACCAGGATTTCCGGATTAGGATGTGATCAATCCCCGCCTCGTGTCTAATAATCAATAAACACGCAAGGCTAAACAACATAATAATCAAACAGCAGCGGAAGCAATATAATACAAACAAGCAATAGTCATAAATATCAAATAAACATAAATATACACATCATCCATACAATCCACCTCGGGATAAAATAAACATAACTAGTCAAAAGGGATACAAAAATCTATCGAGTCCAATGTATATAACAAAAACATCGGACTCGCAAAATCCTAAACAAAAGCCCCTAATCTATATCAAGTGATGTGACCGTCGGGGACAGCTCCTGACGCCTCCTGCTGCGGACCGTCAGACTCTGTACCTGCCCACATCCATAAAAAGGAGGGGATGAGCGAATGATCGCCCAGTATGTGACCCAGTATTATCCCTTAGGGATCCCCTTAAGTCAAAGCACATTTTAATTCGAAATCTACGTAAAGTCGGTAATTCACTTTTAATGCATATGCTGCAGAAATTAAAACCTATCATAGTACTACAAAAGAAAAATATACATATAATAGATGACATGATGTGATTTTCCTATTATGCCAAAATGCTAAAGTTTCCCAAAATAAAATATGAGGATCAATATTATACTCAACCGAAGTCCAGTACAATAGGTACCGTGTGTACAAATTGATATAGTAATAGTACGGATAATTTTGTCACCCCGTGCCGTGCCAAGTTCAATCAAATTGAATTTGTATCTCAAAAGTGACATAACACAAGGACTGCGATCAGCGGGGCAAAGATACCCGATGTCTAATGACATCGAGCTTTGCCCACAACAGAAGGGCACGCTAGCCGATGGTTATATCGAAATTCGTGTAACATCCAAGGACTGCGATCAGCGGAGCAAAGGTACCCGATGCCTAAGGACATCGAGCTTTGCCCACAACAGAAGGGCACGCTAGCCGATGGTTACACTTAATTCCATGTGTTTTCCTTCTCTAAGACGATTCATCACCAAACATATAAAATAGGAGAAAACTACAAGCAAGACGTAAGAATAAGTTAATTCATCTCCTCATGAGCAGAGACGAAACTCCACCATCCGGCCAGATCAATGGGACAATAATAACAACAAAAATAAAATCTGCCACCGCATCCTCGGCAGCCGTTCTAGGCAAGTAGCTCCTAATGTAGGGGGGATAGCTCCCGAATCGTCTCCGGACTCGTGATCGGTCCGCACAAAATGTAATGATCGAAAATGATATACTACCAAGCTCATGCATATAATAATAATAATAATCCTAGTAAGACCTCTAAGGGATCAAGTGATCCCTCAGCCCAATGACCCACGAACAGTCACGCATCCCATGCCTACGTGACGGAAAGCAGTCATTCGGTCTTCTATCTCACGCTCACCAATGCACATGCTTAACTACAATAATATGTTGTCCTCTACGAGAAGGGGACAACTAATATCCTAATATATTATTAATTAAATTACACTACTCCTAAGAAAGCATTAAATTCTCAATTTAGAAGGGGTTGTGCAAATCCTAAATTACAGTTCAGAAAGGATTAAACATGCTCTAATGCAACTACAAAATTCAAAGTGCGGATGTCAGGTCAAGTGGTCGACTGGTGAGAGTACGCCACGAAAGAAAAATACAGATATCCCACACCTGTATGGCAGTAGTGGTTGTACGCAAGCGCTAGCAGCCTCCGCAATCCGCTCGATCCTCACCTGCTTCGGTATAGCCGTCAGCGAAATCAGACCACGGGTCGGAATCAACGTAAGTTTGCGGACCTGTAATTTAGACGTAACTTAATTAAATTCTAGACTAAATATTCGTAACCCTTATTACCCAGTTTGATTATTTTTAATAAGTGTTGGTATTTAGTTAATTAACTAAGGTTCGAATCTAATTAAATTAATCTAATGTACTTAAATCATTTGTTATACTTTAATTTGAAGATGAACTGTTTAACTAAGTAAGTCGTATCTTTTAACTTAAGGTTATTACATATTTTTACGATAAAAATACTTAAGGTATAATCTACGTAATTTAATTTGCTATTATTAATTCCCTATTTAATCACTTGTAATAACGTGTTTTTCCTAACCAATTCAGCTACAATTAATTTTAAATCTTAAGTACGTAGTTTATAAATGTAATCTATTTAATGATAATAATCTTAAGGTCGTACGAATTATTTTTAATAATTTGTACAAGTCAATTAATTTATAGATGTAAAACAACACGTGACTATCTAATTATCCTACTCAACGAAATTTGAAATCGAATGATTCAAAAATATCAATATTATTAATTAACAACATATTTTAATTGAAAGTCAATTTCTTAAATTTACAATTTCTACTTATTTAATTTATAAGATTCTAATTAACTAATCTATTAATTCTAAATAATTAAGGTGTGTAATTAATTTATTTTAAATCCTTTCTCTTTTAAAATTTGATTTGGGTCAAGTCTATTTAAATTACCAAAGCCAAATTTGGATTTCCATAACCATTAGATTAATTAGCTTATTTTCGGATTGGGCTTAGAACCAAATTATAAAAAAAATCAATTCTAAGGCCGAGCATCATTTGTAAAAACAAAGCCTCTTTTTATTAGAAAGTCAATGGCCCATTATCATTTATTAAATTACTTATGGCCCCATTAAAATACAATAGGTCCATTAGATTTCAAGTTAATTTGGCCGAACCCCATCTCTTATTAATTATTTCCATTTTATAATTAGGCCCCTCAAATTAAGGAAATTTACCCCAAGTCAAGAATTTGTAATTTCACACCCCTTAATCTTATGGAATTTACGAAATGGTCCCTATCAGTTCAAACCGTACCAGCAGTATCACTGGGCTGTACCAACTGGTACAGCACCTTCTAAACAGCAACAACAAACAACAGAGATAGAAGTCCCAATAAGGCAAGGCAAGGCAAACCCTCAAATCAAAATCAAGCGACAGCAACAACAAGGGGTTTGTACCAACAACAGAATCAATTCAAAACCCCACAAGGCACGATGGCCACAGTCAGAGAACAGGCGCAAAGGCCGCAGGTCAACAGCAAGGCTTACGGCCAGCAATAGCAAAACAGACCCGAAGGTCACAGGTCAAGGGAAATGGCACGAAGGCCGCAATCACAGAAAAAGGCACAAAGCCACATAGGCAACAGCCAACAGCCATAAGGCAGAAAACCAAAATTAGTGAGTTTTAGGGTTACCAGGATGGAGTAAATCGCAAGAGAATCGAATCTCGGCAGTCACTACGGCCTTCCAAGGTTCTCCTTCGTCTCACGGTCGTCTATCTCAACCAAGCAACAACCAAAATCGCAGCACAGTAAAATCGCACACCTCACTGACTTTACCAGCAACCGAATCAGTATAGAGAGAGAGAGATGGTAGGGAGTAAAGAGAGAGAGATTGAGAGAAGGGGTGTTCAGCGATGAAATCAAAGAGAGAGAGAGAGATATGTGCTCAACGAAAAATCAAGGAGAGAGGGAGAGAGTGAAATAGAGAGGATGAGAGAGTGGAGATGAGAGACACTAGGGTTGCGGTTTTAACAGAGATAGCGAGAGAGAGAGGAGCCGCGAGAATTTCAAAGAGAGGAGAGGGGGGGCAACCTCTGTCGCCAGCAGGAGAGAAAGAAAACAAGAAGGGAATGAGGTGGCTCGGAGAGGGGAAGGAATCCGAAGAAATCAAAAATTCCTTTTGTTTTGTTTGAGGCTCAGCTTTGAGATCCGTGCAGAATAAAAGAAAATGAACGGTTCAGATTTTTCCAGCGAGAGAGAAAGGAGAAAGAGGGGTGTGTTTCGCTGGAGGATCCAAGGGGAAAGTCAAAGGGGGCGGGTCCAGTCAACAGAGAGAACTGGAAAGGAGAAGGGTCTCCAAATGCAAAAATATATGGGTGCTTTAAGATTCGTGCAAGATAGCATCCAGTGGTCTAGATCTCATAGAATAGAAAGGGTTTTACATTGGTCTTATCTAATTCATTCGTTCCATTCGCTCAACCAAAAATTTAACGAAGCTTGCGTTTATAATTTAGTATGTATTTATTCAACGATAGTCGGGATTATTTATCAAAACAAAATAATCTTTCTAGTCAGAAAATTCCAGATTCAAGTCTTATATTTAACGATTTAAACGAAACAATTAAATTTCAGTCGATTGGCTAAATCTCAACGAGAATTTACATTTAAAAATTCCTACAATCATTCGCTGGTATTATTTTATAATTTCATTTAATCTTTTTAATATATTTTACTTATAATGGTCATTAATACGATTATTCTTAATTAGGAAGTAGTATTCAAATTTGATTTTCAATTCGAAAATTCTAATTTGATTTAAATAATCAGTTTATAGAATCTTCATCATCAGGCTAATTATTTAATCTTCGCTTTGAGTTAATTAATTAACTCAGTTTTAATTAGTTGCAAAATTTGATCATTAGACTAATGAATTAAGTTTAAACTTACGGGTTATAACAGAATTACTATCTCCCCCAAAAAGAATTCCTCCTGATCTGCCCATGGATGGGGCATAGATCCAAATATCAATTTTATTAGAGAGGGCTCTCAATATTCTATGACTAAAGTTTTCTTTTTTAGTTTCCTGAATAGCTATAATGTCAGGTTGGTATTTGTGAATGTAACCAGTCAAAGCCTGTCTTTTCCTGAGAGAATTCATCCCTCTAATATTCCAATTTAGCACTATCATGGAGCACTGGTAACATCTCTGTCTATATCTATTCCCTGACTATTCAAAATGTGAGACATATTAATACTAGTATGTTGATGAATGTTATGGGGTTGGAAATCTACTGCATGTAGAACTTGCTCAAATTGAGCTCTACTAAGCTTTTGAATTGCTTCAATGAGTTGTTTTCTAGTTGTGGCATTTGTTCCTAATGTAATATTATAAACTAAAAATAATTGTTCAATTTGCTCCACAGTAAATCTATTATAAGGAAAATTTTGGAGCAAAGGGATACCTGTAGGTTTAGATGGTCCAGAGGCTTTTCTTTTTTGGGCTCTTTGTACTACAGGTGTGTGAGAAGGCCTCATTTGAACTCTGAAGCTTCTTCTAGGTACTGCCTGGTTATATCTCCATTCATGAGGGTCAAGTGTGTGGGTATATTCTGTTGAAGAGTCAGAGAGTTCAATGATAGGGGTGTGTTGAGAAGAAGAGCAGAATTTTTTAGTGGGTGATCTAGGGTGGTGTTTTCAGTTTTTATGTTTCTGGGAAACAGAGGGAGGTTTGGATTTGGGACTATTGCTCTTGCTGGGCTTTCTCCTAGAAGGTGGTTTGGGTGTGGTGAATCTTACTTGTTTACCAGCAGCAGGTTTTTTGAATTTTGTTGGTTTTGTTTTAGCCTTCAGAGCTTGTAACTTCTTAGCCCTATTAAAAAGGGGTTCATCATCTATTAGTCTGTCCACCATGTCAGCTATGATCTCCTCATCACTAACATTGTTTTTAGTGGGAGGTGAGGGGGCAGGCATATGAATTGAACTTTCAGTATCTGATGTGCCAGTGGAGGGCATATCTGGAACAAGAGAGGGGGGGTGGCAGGTATGTCACCAGAAATGGGAGAGGTTTCTTTGGGTATTGAAGGCTGTGTATGGAAGTGGTACATGTCATGTAGGGCAAACTGCAAGAAAATGTCATCTGTGACACAGTGGGGCTCAGCCTGGACAGAAACTGAGTGTGAAGAGGTATTGCCTGGGTTGTGAGGGGGGGTGTGAGTTGTAGATGGACCATTGTGTCTCTGTGGTTGAGAAGTACCAACCCCTCCTCTCTCCATATGGTGGATGGCATCTAAAGCCTTTTGGAAGGAGTCTTCATCAGAATCCTCATCAGAATTAGGGAATTGCTGAGAGTTAGGTTTGCAGCCAGAAGACATAGGTTGTTTGCCTTTTCCATCTTGAGGAGATTGTCCTAGTACTGGTTTAGGCATGGTTGGGGAGTCTGAAATGGGTGGGCCTCCCCTTCTTCTATTAATCATGGGTGAGATGAGACTGGGAGTGTGATGTGGGGGAGTAAAATATAGTCCCCTTTGGGCAGGAGGGGCTGATTGAGAGAATGGAGCTTGGTGAGGAGTGGAGTGTGAACTGATGTCTTCTTCCATTTGAGGATTGGGGTCAGGGGGAGGGGGGATGGCAGGTGTTGGGTCTGGTAAAGTTGGTTTCACACCAAATGGGGTACCATTTGGGTAAGGTCTGCCATTAATCCGACCTCTCCATGAATTAACACTCTCAGTTTGAGGGGTTTCGATCTCAAAATCTATGTCATGGGATGAGACAAACCCATTCGGTGCTCTGTTTGTGAGGTTATGTTGCGTTGGTAAGGCAGAAATATCACCTATTCCTAGACGAACTCGAGCAAAGCGGTAGTCATACCTGAAACGGGTGCCAGGGTCTAATTCAAGGACAACCGCGCCAAACGGAGCAAAGAGACGGCTGAACTCCTCCCAGTACCAGAGGCCATAGGGGAGTGCATGTACCCGAACCCAAACGGAGGTGAGCTTGCGCCCCGGGTTGAAATTGTCATTCCATCTCACTATCAGGAACTGTACGTCTTCCATTTTCAGCCATTTCCTCCTGGTTGCTGCTAATAGCCAATCCTCAGAGGGGCATTGGATGACGTAGATGAATTCATCAAACACTGCGACGCGCCATTCGAAAGGGGGATAAGAGTGGCGGAGGATTTTTTCGACCTTCTCCGGCCCCTAGGCGGCTATATCGTCAAAAAGGAAGCTAAGATGTAGTTCCCTCTGAATCGCTTCAGACTCTGGTGTTGTATTGAACATCAGGATCGGTGGACGCACCTGTCTCGGAAGCGATTCATCGATCGGAGGTGGTTCAGCAGGGATAGCCGTATCTGGTTGTGGAGGAGGTGGATGACTCAAAGGGATAGGTCGATCTGGTGGAATCTGAGCGGGCAATGTCGGAGGGGGTCGAGCATAGGGCGGATGAGGGATGTGAAGTATCCTATCCGGCATTGGTTGCGGTGGAGCTTGGTGAAGAAAGCCCCGTGTCGGTATTGCATTCGTATTGGTCCTGATCGGAGGTCGATCCCCTAAAAGGTTGATACCTAGCGCGGCCTAGACCGCGGCGGTTACCCATGGGCGCCATCTCGGAAGACTGAGAGGCAGAAGGTGATGAAGTGTGAGAGAGAGAGCGAAAAGATGTGAGGGATTGACAAGACGCGCTTTTATGTCCCGTCTGGTTGCATTTGAAACAAATTAAAGCATTTCGACATTGGAGAGCTTTATGTCCCCGATCTCCACACCTCAAGCAGATTGGATGAGATGGCGTAGATCGGCGTCTGATATCCTCAATACGTGTAAAAACGAGTGAAGATCTCGTCTCCTTCAACTTCCCTTCGCTGATTGGAGGCCAGCGTGGCATTTGCAATAGGGCTTGGCGATACGAGCGTTTCGGATTTACAAGGCCCTGTGGGCCGATCGCCATTAGCGAGAGGAAAGAAGCTCGCGCGGCCTCTATTTGGTGGGCTTTGTATATCGACATTTTGTATTTTCTTTTTTATTTTCCTTTTGCTTTCTTTTTTTTTTCTTTTTTGATTTTATCGCGCCAAAATCGCCAAGATCGCCATTTTTATCGCCTCAAAGCTTTTTCTCTCGCTAAATGTGTTGCGTTAATAAAAGAATAATTGTTGTTAATACCAACACTCATTCTGAATGTCTCAACATCTATTTACCGCAGTGTTATCAGAACCAGATCAGACCGGGGGTTGAACAAAAAAATAAGGTGCTTCTTCACATAATAAAGTGCAACACTAATAAAGGGCAACACTTCTTCAAGCCAACAAAGGGCAACACTGCGGTTTTCTTCACATAATAAGGTGCTTCTTCACGTAATAAAGTGCAACACTAATAAAGGGCAACACTAATAAAGTGCTTCTTCACATAATAAGATTCATGCTCAGAAAGGTCAAAATATTCTAATTTATAGAAGATTAATATTCTTATTTATAGAAATGTAAAATATAAAACAATATAGTTTAATATTAAGTAATAACAATTTTAGTTAAGCGAGTTAATTATTGAATTTTCTATATAATATTAAAATTTTCTTTTATTTTGGACAAATCTAATTATTCGTACTAATAATTATGGATTTTGTAATAAAATATTGTGTATATTAGAAATTATTAATACTAATAATTATGAAAAAAAAATAGCACTTAAAATTGGGGTTGGCAAAAAAGCCTCGATTGCTAACAACTCGTTCGTTACTCGCCCGAGCTGTTAACGAGCCAACTCATTACTAGCTTGGTCCAGATTAAACAAGTTTGAGCTGGGACTGGCTCTCTCGTTAGATAGATTTTACGATTTGATATGATCCATTGGATGAAAGGTTAGGGTTTACGATTTGCTGTTTTGTATTCAATATTCATGCATTTTATCATTCTACTAATTGCTACATATGATGATTAGTTTGAAGGGTACGTTTGTTTTATTTTGTTAACTGCACTTGGAAATCAATATCTGATGCTTTGTTTGATGGGCTTCATTATCTATTTTTTTTTTTGAATTTGTATGATAATAGCTCAAATAAAAGCCTGCGAGCTAAACGAGCCAGCTCGGTCCGATTATAGGCTAAAATTCTAGCTCGTCCCATTAATCTCAGTTCACTCGGCTCGCTCGGTTGCTATAGCAAGCCGATCAAGAGCTGAGCCCAGCTCATTGCTACCCCTACTTAAAATAGACACAATATATAGTTTGTAAGATGTAGAACAATTAAGGTAGTGGAGACCTCTATTTTCAGAATAATGGGGGTTTTTTTTTTTTTTTTTTTTTTTGCTTGAAAAATAATGGAGGTTGAATTTACAAAGTTTTACAATGATGGAAAGACTTGACTACCTAATTAAAGGACAATTAAATCACCATCATAATTCAGTGCTCATCACTAGCGGAGCGAATCATCGATGATGTAAGTTGGAGTAGATATAGAAAATTAATCACGGTGTAAGAGAGGCCAGCTAAGGGGGTGCCTCTGGGCACTGTTCTATATTAGTATAGAAAATTAATCACGGTGTTGGCCAGCTAAGGGGCTGCCTCTGGGCACTTTTCTATCGTGGTAGCTTCTACCAATTATTTTTTAAAAAAAAGGGTACTTTTGATGGATATCATCTGTACGTACGGGCTAGTATTATAAAAGGCCAACAGGTGCTCTATATTTCCAAAACAAGAAAAAACATCCTCCTCTCCTCTGGTTCTTTCTTATTTGTTATTTCAAATTCCATCGGTTGCCAAATAGAATAAACAACCGTTATGGAGGAAACCGAAGCACTCTTTTTGATGGGCAACCTGATGCGCGCCCAATACCGTGCACACCGTGCCATCATCCGTGCGGGCCGTGCCAGAGCACCGGTTCACGAGAACATGCAGCTTCGATACCTCGGTACTAACTTGGCAATAATGGGGATAATCAACATTGCAGTCGCATATCAAGCATTCAACAATCAGCCAGTAAGAAACCTTGCCAATCCAATTCCAACCTACATGCATGTGATCCTCTTAGTCGTTCAAGGTTTTACGTTTGTCTCGGGGATCATCGCAATGGTGATCGGATGGCTCTTGTTCATCAAAGATAACCCCCGCACACACCATCGTCTTGCAAAGGTGATACTGTTACTAATTCAGTTTGCATCTGCTTTCGCCTTGGGACTCTTACTCTTGGCCTGCTCTTCTTTGGCTGAGTTGCGTATCTGCAAAAATGGAGCATTATCTGTAATAAATAGTACTTTTCTGTCGGTATACTTTCGCAGATAGTCACTTTTTACTCTCGCGGATACTCTCTCTCATTCCTATAGATATAAGCAGAGGTGGTCATTAGTTTGCAATTGTTATATAGTGAGGCTACGGTACTATATATGCATAGCACGGTTTGGTCTGTGCTACAGCTCAATATTTAGTTTTTAAAATCCTAACGGCCGATCCGAACCGTTCAACATGATTATAAAATGAATGTGTACTTGCAAACCAAATTTTATATTTTTTCGAACTTCTTTACTATTTTTTTAGATAAGTAGAAAATCACTTGATCTGAAAATTCTGGACCATCCAAAAAGAGTGATTTTCTACCTATCTAAAAAAGTAGTAAAAAATTTCAAAAAAAATGTAAAATTTGATTTGCAAGTACATATTTATTTTATAATCATGTTGAACAGTTCGGATTGACCGTTAGGATTTTGAAAACTCAAATATATATTAAGCCGTAGCACGCACCAATCCGTGCTTTGCATAGTACCGTAGCCTCACTCATTGTTATATCTAAATCTTTTTGTTTGATTAAATGATGAGTACTGAATTACGATGGCGTATTTAATGCTAATGATGTGCATTGATTTGTTCGCCACCTTCTTATTATTGAAATGGGATCCAAATCCCATGTTAATTTAATTAGGTTTTCGATTTGTTTGATTAAATGATGAGTATTGAATTATGATGGCGTACTTAATGATGTGTATTGAATTGTTCGCCACCTTATTATTATTGAGAAATAAAAAGATTGGTAATTAGCTAAGAAAGGGATCAGGATAAAAATATTATTTTTAATTGATGGAGTTACATTATGTAAATATTGATGCACGGTAGAAATTGTGCATAGTAATTTTGATACGTCAGAAAAAATAAATCGTGTACAAATACATATGAGTAGGGTTAAAATACATTATCGGTTTTGTGCTCTAATTATATTTCACATCTTTATCTCTATTTTGAAAATTCAAATAGTCAATCCGAATTGCTCAACATGATCTCCATATTAAAATTAAAATTTAATTAAGAGATCAAATTTTAAATTTTTTAAAGAGGTACAAAATCACAGCTTGTGAACCATTCAAAAACAATACTTTTTGTCTCTATCTAAAAAATTAGTAAAAAAATTCCAAAAAATATAAAATTTAGTCTCTAAGCACATTTTAATATTGATATCATGTTGAGCGGTTCGGGTTGACTGTTTGAACTTTGAAAAACAAAGATAAAGATGTGGAATATAATTAGAACACAAAATCAATAATATATTTTAACCCTACTCAATACATATATAGATCATCCTATCGAGCGCATTAAAATTTTTATATATAATTAATTCTTTTCAAGCGCATTAAAAATCTCTCTGCGTGGTCATGAATAGTGTGTTGGGGGATCATAAAGGCCAAACAATTACGCCTTATCTAGAGATCAAACAATTACATCTCATCTAGGGGTCAAACACTTACACCCCGGGGAAGAAGAAACAATCCCCACCTTAAACCTAAGGACCGTCCTATGCCAAAGATACCCGAAAACATAATCTTAAGTGCGGAATTATACCTGATTCCATGCCGTTTGCCATGGAATAAGTCTTGAGCAAGCCGTCTCCGTGAGCGCGAGACAAGTCTTGAACGGCAAGAAGTCCTTCTCGCTTTTATGGTTGGGTTGTGGATTAGATCTTCCAAAGCAACAAGATACGCCCTTGAGAAATCCTCTCCAATTTCCTTATGGATCTCTCCTCTCAATTCTTTAATGGAGAAAGAAGGGAGAAGGCACTCAAAAAAATCTGTCTAAGAATAACCTCTTTCCAGAAATATGAGTTGAGTTGGTTATCTTGTGCCTTGGGGACCCATCCTTATATAGTATTACTCATCTGTCGCAGCGAGTGCGGGTGCACTGGGTCGCACTGGGACTCAGTGCGTCAGCACTGGGTTGAGACGCGTCCAAATAACTGCTTTTCCTTTAGCCCTGAATTTTTCCTAAGTCCTGAGTGCGTCCGCACTGGTGCTCAGTGCGTCCGCACTGGTGCTCAGTGCGTCCGCACTGGGCTCGGACTTTCTTTTCAATTTTTACACTGGATTTCAGAAAATCGTCTAAGTCCTGAGTGCGTCCGCACTGGTGCTCAGTGCGTCCGCACTAGGCTCGGACTTTTCTAGTTTTATGCACTGCAGTTCCTAAAATTTGGCTAAGCCCTGAGTGCGTCCGCACTGGGGCTCAGTGCGTCCGCACTGGGCTCGGACTTTTCCAGTTTCTGCACTGCAGTTCCTAAAATTTGGCTAAGTCCTGAATGCGTCCGCACTGGGGCTCAGTGCGTCCGCACTCAGGGTTCTGAAGGCAGTTTTCTGTATTTGCAAATTTCAGAATCAGTCCATTAATGATTTGATCTTTGCCCAAATTGTTCTACACATTTATGGACCACATCCTATTAAATACATAGATTGTCTAATGTCTTAATTCCATATTAGATCACTTTAATTGTGACAATCATATTGACAGTATACAATTCATAATTATATTACATATATGCTCAACGTTGGATATATGATCCAACATAGTGTGCTGGTGATTTTTGACAAAATATAAAAAATAGCATGGAACTGTACATGAATCATGTACAAATTTGAATTTTGTACATAATTCATCATTTTTTACGCTTCAAAATTCATGAACCCAAATCTCAAGAATTAAAAGAAAAAATTATACTTATGTTCTTCATTGTATAAGATTTAGTGAATTTGAAAATGATTTGGTTACAGACCTAGTTACAATAAAGATTGAACTATTAGTTTTCCAAATCTCTTCTTGGTGACTGATTGGTTTTGAAATTATATCAAATTTAATATATAACCTGTCTTAACTGTAAAAAAGAAAAGTAGAACTAGGATGTTCTTAAGCTCACCAAGTCTTTTTGTGAGTTTAATTCAAAAATTTATTGTATTGACTTCAAACGATGCATCCAAACCGTTGAAACCAATCTACTTCACAAGTGATGCATTTACATGTCAAATTTATAAATTTTCGAACTAATTTAGTATAAAGTCAAGCAGTAAAAGAAATGGTTTATAAGTTAATTTTAATGTGTTCATTTTTCATTATTTTTTTACCACTTGACTTTATATTAAATTTGTTCGAAAATATAAAAACTTGACATGTAAATGCATCACTCGTGAAGTAGATCGGTTTCAACAGTTTGGATGCGTCGCTTGAAGTTAATTCAATAGATTTTTGAATTAAGCTCACAAAGGGACCTGGTGAGCTTAAGAACACCCTAGTTCTACTAACTAGAGTGTTCTTAAGCTCACCAGGTCCCTTTGTTAGCTTAACTCAAAAATCTATCGAATTGGTTTCAAGCGACGCATCCAAACTGTTGAAACCGATCTACTTCACGAGTGATGCATTTACATGTCAAATTTATAAATTTTCGAACTAATTTAGTATAAAGTCAAGCAGTAAAAAAAACATGGTTTATAAGTTAATTTTAATGTGTTCAGTTTTCATTATTTTTTTCACCACTTGACTTTATATTAAATTTGTTCGAAAATATAAAAACTTAACATGTAAATGCATCACTCGTGAAATAGATCGGTTTCAACGGTTTGGATGCGTCGCTTGAAGTTAATTCGATAGATTTTTGAGTTAAGCTCACAAAGGGACCTGGTGAGCTTAAGAACACCCTAGTTCTCTTAAGCTCACCATGTCCCTTTGTGAGCTTAACTCAAAAATCTATCGAATTAACTTCAAGCGACGCATCCAAACCGTTGAAACCGATCTATTTCACGAGTGATGCATTTACATGTTAAATTTATAAATTTTCGAACTAATTTAGTATAAAGTCAAGAAGTAAAAAAAAACATGGTTTATAAGTTAAGTTTAATGTGTTTATTTTTCATTGTTTTTTTTACCACTTGACTTTATATTAAATTTGTTCGAAAATATAAAAACTTGACATGTAAATTCATCATTCGTGAAGTAGATCGGTTTCAACAGTTTGGATGCGTCACTTGAAACCAATTCGATAGATTTTTGAGTTAAGCTCACAAAGAGGCTTGGTAGAACTAGGGTGTTCTTAAGCTCACCAGGTCCCTTTGTGAGCTTAATTCAAAAATTTATTGAATTAACTTCAAGCATGCATCAGAACTGTTGAAATCGATCTACTTCACGAGTGATGCATTTACATGTCAAATTTATAAATTTTCGAACTAATTTAGTATAAAGTCAAGCGATAAAAAAAATATGGTTTATAAGTTAATTTTAATGTGTTTATTTTTCATCATTTTTTGACCACTTGACTTTATATTAAATTACTTCGAAAATATAAACTTGACATGTAAACTCATCACTCGTAAGTAGATCAGTTTCAACGGTTTTGATGTGTCACTTGAATCCAATTCGATGGGTTTTTGAGTTAAGCTCACAAAGAGGTTTGGTGAGCTTAAGAATAGCCTAGTTCTACTAAAAAAAAGAATAGGATTTTATATGGTTCTTTATAATTTAATAATTATGTAATTGATTATTATTATTGTAAAAAAAATTATTAACCATATAAATTATCCCTTATAAGAATATCCACGGATTCATTTATCTAATTTTGGTTATCTTTGTTTAGTTGTAGAAGTTGTTAATATGCCTTCAGTATATTAACAAGAGTTGTTTACGGGCAGAGGCACATTTACTACTATCCACCTTCATGGGCTAATGGGCCGTAGCCACCCAAAGCCCAAAGCCCAAAGCCCAAAGCCCAAAGCCCAAAGCCCAAAGCCCAAAGCCCAAAGCCCAAAGTGAAAGATGAATTCCACGAAAGCCCGAGTCCCACCAGGCTCCAATATCCGATCAAAGTCGTGCGTAAATTAAAATCAGTTCCTCAACCGGTTGCACGATTTTGAGGGCTAATCTAACGGCTCAGACCGGATAGCGCAATCTGATGCCTATCGTACTCCTTAATTTTGTTCCCTAAAGTTACTCAAATTTTGTTTTCAGATCTGGACCGTCCGCACGATTATTAATGTTTCCGCTGCATCCCCCCTCGGATTAGATTGGCCCGATTCTGATCGGACGGTCCGGATTTTAATCTCATAATTTGATTTACTTTAGGTGATATGTATTCCTTCGCTCCCCTTACCAAATTGTTTGTTCCTTTCCAAAACCCTAACCCCTCGTTTCTCTTCTCTCTTTCCTTCTTCCCGACGGCTCCCCTGCTAGACACAGAGAGCGAACTTCGACGTGATAATGGAGGATTCCAGTTATCAAATCGATCTTGGCAACCTACTCGCCTCCGATCCAAATCACCATTTCCAATCCGTCCCCTCCTCCCGGTAAATACTCTCTCTCTCTCTCGCTCTCTCTCTCTCGCTTTATAATCGATTTGTGTTTGGGTATTGTTCTCATGGATTTGTTGTTTCAGGGAAGAACTGGTGAGACAATGCTTAGAGAAAGGAACAGAGCTGGTCCAAGCAATAGCGGATTCTCTCTTCTCTTTGCCTTCCACTGAAGATCGTGATGGACCTCTTGTTAAGCTTCCTCCTCCAATTACTAAACTTCCCAGGGAGAAACATGTAATTTGCTCCTTTTTTTTGTTTAACTGCTGTATGTACCATCCCAAAATTAGTATCCAACTGTTTTGGTTACTTGTTCTTATTTGCAGAACCAGTTTAAACACAACTTGGTAATAGAATGTTTTACCAGTATAATCGTAACCATAGAATACAACCTTAATCGAAATTGATTAATTAGTCAGAAATCAAAACATCTGATAACCAAAAATTCAATGCGTAATCTCAGCATTCAATGTGTATTCATTTATTTCATTCTATTTAGTTCCTAACAAATTCTAGAAGATTTCACAAAACCTTAGGGAGTTTTTGTCATTTAAAGGATTGATTTCTTTTTTTTCCAAGTTGCCCTGCATATTAATAAAATCAATGTTTACTTCTATTGATTGGTATATTTTTTTCGAAGTTTTCCTGCCTCCATCAATTATTAAGTTTCCCCTGGAGAAACATGTAATTTGCTCCTTGTTTTCTTTCTGTTCATTTTTTTTTGTTTACATGTGAAATCTAACTTCTACTATCTCAATGTTTAATTGCTGTATGTTCCATCCCAAATTAGTATCCTGCTGTTTTTATTACTTGTTCTTATTTGCCAAACCATTTTAATTCATTTTAAAGGATTGATTTTTTTCCCCCATTTTCCTTACATATTTATGAAATCAATGTTTTCTTTTTTGATTGGTATATTTTTTTATTTTCTGTTGCAGCTACCTAGGCCGAAGCCACCTACTAAGTGGGAAGCATTCGCTAAAATGAAAGGTTGCAACTTTGGATTTATTTAGGACATTCTTTGGGACTCGTTGCTAATTAAATGATTTGCTTTTTGGTATAGGAATCAAGAAGAGAAAGAAAAATAAGAGAGTATGGGATGAACAAACCAGTACATGGAAAAGAACCTATGGCTATGACCGTGTAAATGATGACAGAGATATTCCTATTCTGGCTGCAAAACCTACTGACGGTATATATCTTGTTTCTGTTTATATTTGTTTCCAGGCTATAAATTAAACCAAACTGTTACAGAAATTTATAGCACAGGAGGCAACTCTAAAGTTGGTTTTGAACATTTTGAATCAACTATAACCATTTCTTGGAGTAGCAAATATGCACAAGTTTAAGTTCAAATTGAATTAAAGAAGGAAAAACTTGTCTCAAAGCAATGCTTGGTTTTATCTTGTTTGCAAATCTACGTTGGTTTTCAATGTTTTGAATCAACTATAGCCATTTCTTGGAGTAGCAAATATGCACAAGTTTAAATTCAAATTGAATTAAAGAAGGAAAAACTGTCTCAAAGCAATGCTTGGTTTTTTCTTGTTTTTTTTTTTTATATTGTACTCCTTTTGTCTAATATTTTTTTATTTTTATTTGTGGGTTCTCTATAGAGGTAGGAGAGGATCCATTTGCTAAGAGGAAGGCAGAGAAGAAGGAAGGTGTTAAAAAACAAGAAAAGAATAGACTTGAAAATTTGAAGCGATCTGCTAAGACCGGTTATTTGCCTAGGTTTCATTTTCTTCTCTTTTTTCCCATTTTACCCTTTTGTTGTTTATAGCACATCAATTGATTTTCTTTTATTTAAATAAATAAATAAATAAATTACTGTTCTCTTTTGGGTAGCATTCAATTTGAGTGATTTTTGGCAACTTCTTTTTTCTGTTCTCTTTTGGGGTTATAAATGCAATGAGCCTGTAATTCTAGAGAAGAACAAAAAAATTATCAGTACTGGTAAATTACTGTTATCAATGCCCAATTGTGAAATCTTTAGAGCATCTCTATTCTAATTTCTTGGACGTTAACATAATTTCTAATTTAGAAAGTTTTCTTTCAAAAAAGTCACTATCTAAATTGTGTCTATTAGCTCTCGTTCTCACTTCCATAATCCATAGTACTAATTGCTGATGTGGCCACTAAAATAAATTAAAAGTTAATTGCACGAGTCTAGAGGTTTAGAAAGTAAAATTAATTGATTTCTATTTAGTACTTGACAACTGTTTTTAATTTCTTCTTAATTTTGCATTTCTGTCATCCTTCATATTTGTAAGAAAAGAAAAGAGAAAAATATTAATTTGGATCCATATCTTCATTTTTAAAGTTCAAACAGTTAAACCGTTCAACATGATCTTCATATGAAAATGTTCTTGGAAACAAAAGTTCATATTTTTTAGATTTTTTTACTATTTTTTTAAATAGGTAGAAAATCGACTGATCTAAAGATTCTGGACCATCCGAAAGTAGTAATTTTCTACCTATCTAAAAAAATAGTAAATTTTGAAACAAAAATGTAAAATTTGGATTACATGTAACATTTTAAAAATTATCATTACTGGTAAATTACTGTTATCAGCACCCAATTATGAAATCCTTAAATTGCAACATCTCTGTTTTTCATTTATACTTGTAAGAAAAAGAAAAGAAAAAAAATGTAATTTATTACTTGTTTTCTTTTCATGACAGCCATATACAACTTGCGGCGACATCGGTGCCAATTACGGGTACAAAAAAGGAGGTGCCAAAGAAAGCAAGCAAGAATGAATTGGAAAGCGTGGCCGGTATGGTCGCAACTTCTACTGCAAGTGGTGGTAAATTTGACAAAAAATTACCAGGAGAGAAGCCTCCAAAGCACTTGGGGAAACATAGAAAGGTGTGTATTAATTTTTCTTTTATTTTGTTCGTCATGTTAGCATCTGATTTTAAATGAAATTTTGGTACTTCAGCAAGCAACTGATCTGAACTGTTCAACATGATTTCCGTACGAAAATGTTCTTGCAGACTAAATTTTTCATTTCTTACATTTTTTTTACTATTTTTTTTAGATAGGTGCAAAATCAGTACTTTTAAATGGTCTAGAATCTTTAGATCAAGTGATTTTCTACCTATCTAAAAAAAAGTAAAAAATTAGAAAAAATATAAAATTTGATCCACAAGTACATTTTCATATGGAGATTATATTGAACGGTTCAGATCAATTGTTTTGGCTTTGAAAATGAAGATATTGGTCCATAGTATGGACCAATATGCACTATGCATAGTACTGTAGCTTCACTCAAATTTTTAATTCACCTAAGGAAGTAACAAACAACAATATTGTGGTTCAATCTGATTGGTACTGGTTTGTATCAGTCAATACTGCAACAACTTCAGTGGTACGCTTATTTTTTGGGTATACTAGGCACATTTCCTTGTTTAATCTATTCTGTGTATTTGGGTAAATGTGTTTTTGAAATTTTGAAGGTAATTGATATTATGAAATTTAGAGGAGCAAATATGTAATTTCAAGGTTTTTGAAGGGTATACATGAAACTCCCACCAATTTTTAATTCTCCTAAAGGAGTAATAAACAACAGTATTGCAGTTCAATCTGATTGTTACTGTTTGTATCAGTCAGTACTGTGACAACTTTAGTGGTACACTTTCCCTGAAATATAGTTAATTTTTTTTTTCTTTTATGACTGAATTAATAACGAAAATATCACTATTGTGTTCAGTTTCTACCAAATGTGGAGGGTAAAGGAATAGGATCAAAAGAGAGGCAACAAACAGACAAGATACTTAACCAGTTGCTCTCTAAGAGCTCGCATGAAATTCTTGATGTCAACAAGGTATCAAATTATCTCATATATACCCTTTGTATATTTCAAAATTATCTTGTAAAATGTAAAATATATTATCTGTTACATGTTTTTGATATTTTTTAATTTATTTTTGTTTTGTTGTTTAGGCTGTTACTATGTTTAATGTGAAGAAAGAGAAGCAAAGGAAGAGGGAAAAAGATGCAAATCCGGGAAAATCTGGCAAATTTAAACCCAATAAGAAATCTTTCAAGAAAACCCCCTCGAAATCGAAATCTCCCGCAAAAATAAAACCGTAGAATTATATTACCGGGGTTAAAAGCTTACGGGTGAAATTTTTGTTTAAGTTGCCAATTTTAGTTTTACCTTTTTTGACTTGAGTTTGTACTATCTATTTATATATGAAATGCAAGTTAGGTTTTTTGAGAACAAGGCTTGAGAGTAACTGTAGCCTGCTGATAGCATCATTTTTCATGATATTTAACCTGGAAACAAACAATAAATAACAAAATATCCAACTCGATTATATTTACAAATGTACAAATAAGCCTGAATTACGAAACTTTGAAATTGTTCATAAAATTCAGCATAAAAAGATTGAACTTGCACAGAACTAGTCCTGGATTATTCTTAATCATACTTGTAAAACATAAATTATTAATATTGTCAAATTCGACAAAAGCAACACTAGCAGATAACATTGGTGAATATCATTAAGCTAATTATTTCATGAGGGTTCTAATACCTCACGACTTTTATATCTCATCATATCTCATATTTTATATCTTCAATTTTAAAATCCAAACTGTCGATCCGAACCACTCCACATGATATCCATTGTAAATTATGCTTAGGATAAATTTTTTAATTTTTGGAAATGTTTTACTATTTTTTTAGATAGGTAGAAAATCAATGTTTTTGAACGGTTCAGAAATAATAATTTTATACCTATGTTAGAAAATAGTAAAAAATTTCTAAAAATTAAAAATTTTTATTCCAAGTATATTTTAGTATAAATATCATGTTAAGCAATTCAGATTGACAGTTTAAACTTTAAAAAAAAATGATATAAAATATGAGATATAGTGAAATATGAAATGTACGAGATATTGGAACCCTCATAAAATAATTAACTTAATGATATTTACCAATGTTAAAAATTCTACAGGGTCAATGCTTCATATCCTTTATTCGTTCGTCATTTTCATTATCAATAAAGAAAAAGAACAAAACGAAACCAAGTTAATGGAGAAAAAGATCAATGGCAGATCTAGCGTAATAGCATGTTGTCGTTTAAATTTGAAACAAATGCCACTTAACAAACTGAGTTCCAACTACAAGATAAAAACAAAGCAAAAGATAAAACAACTACTCTTAACTATCCTAAAACTAGTACCACTTGTACCAGTACATTACTATAAAACAGCTATAACCTGATTTACACCATATCACCTGCACGGCTGTACCAGTTACTCATTTACAGCCCTAGAACAGTATAAACAACAACCAAACATCTTGTAAATCTTTTCTGTGTTGATGGAACTATCAATCCACTGTATCTACTGTTTATCCATATACCAGTGCTGCTGTAATAGTCACCGTCAGATTGAAATTAAACTGAAAATATTGGATTTAAAAAAAGTAGGTAATTGCAAGGAAGCTTTTATCTAGTGTAACCTGTTAACTGTGACCTAATTCAGACATCCAATTCAGATCAGCAAAACAGCAAGATTATTGAAGATAAAAGTATATTTGTTCCATAAGAGAGAACTCCAATACTATATCAAATGAGCAAATTGAAATTTTTCAGTGTACCAACTAATCAACAAATTTAATATGAAAAATAGATTTTTCACTTACCATCAACAGTCACATTCAGTATTCATCAACCCATCTTATACATGCTCTCAGGTCAATGTGCACAGATATAGGGTAAATTGGAAATTCAACATATAATTGGAACAAAATACAAAAAACTAGCACAAAAAATACCAGATCCAGTTTTTTTTAAAACCATTAGGAATCCTGTTGCAAAGTTAAATCAAGTTAAAATACAAGAATACCGACTTGATGAACTTGGAAATCCAGAGAGCAGTCGACGCCTCTGATTTCATCAACAACAGAGGGAATCAACAGATCATATAGATCACCACCTCTTCCTGTAATTGACAATGAACTTAAAATCCCTAATTCACTTAAATCTCCAAAGATTTCGGGGTTAGTTCCAATTAATCTCAGATCCGGGATAATCAATCAGGCATGAACAGAAAAGCTGCCTCGTTCTTGCAGGAAAGATAAATTGAATTGGATCAAATTGAAAACGATAAGATTTTCAAGATATCCAACCTGTCTTTCCTTCAAGAGCAATACAACAGATCTGATTTCATCAACAACAGAGGGCACCTACAGATCATATATCGCCGCCTCTTCCTGTGATTCACGATGAACTCCTCAGCCGTCTTCACTTAAATCTTCAAAAATTCGATCTTTGTTCCAATCAATCAGGCGATATGACAAACAGAAAAGCTGCATCGTTCTTGCAGGAAAGATAGGTCGAATCGGATCGAATTGGACACGATCAGATTTCATGCTGTCCAACCTATCTTTCCTTCAAGAGCAATACAACGGATCTGATTTCATCAACAAATCATAGATCGGCGCCTCTTCCTGTGATTCACGATGAATTCCTCAGCCGTCTTCACTTTAAGTCCCCAAAAATTCGAGCTTCGTTCCAATCAATCAGGCTATGACGAACAGAAAAGCTGCATCGTTCTTGCAGGAAAGATAGGTCGGATCGGATCGAATCAGACCAGATAAGATTTTCGTGCTGTCCAACCTATCTTTCCTTCAAGAGCAATACAACGGATCTGATTTCATCAATAAATCATAGTATCGGCGCTTTTTCCTGTGATTCACGATGAACTCCTCAGCAGTTCTGTTTGAATCAATCAGGAAATATGACGAACAGAAAAGCTGCATCGTTCTTGCAGGAAAGATAGATCGGATTTGGATTTGGATTTGGAAGATATCCATCGAATCCAACCTATCTTTCCTTCAAGAGCAATGCGGCGGATCTGATGTGGGATTCAAGATATCCCAGCAGCAACTGGATGGAGGCATGGAGCACGAGATGTGGTTTCTCTTGGGATTTGAGGTGCTATATATCCTCGATTGGATGCTCCCCTGTGTGCTTGTGGGAATCAATATCCTCTGCGGTAACAGAAT
>JAJGRW010000476.1:212736-237348 GCA_025461045.1 Carex parvula
TCTAGGGTTTTCTATTCTTGGCTTCCAAGGAACACGTTTTAGAAGGCCAAAAATAGCCATGGCAGTCTGAAGAGTGCACCCACTAACTCCACTTCTATCCTCTAATTGGGCAAGGCCTTTGGCTATAAAGGAGAAGAATTTCATCTCTCTCAGGATCCATTATCATCCATTCTTTTACCCATATTCCATATATTGAGAGAGAGAGATCCTGCAGAAATTCTAGAAGGTTTTCCAAGGAGGGAGAAGAAGAAGATTCAAGCAAGGAGTCGGCAAGATCGAGGTTTTAGATCAAGAAGGGTGTAATCATTTCTTTATCTCATTTCTTATTGTTTTTGCCAATCTTGTTATGGATCTCTCCAAGAGAGAGTAGTTCTCTTTCTAGGGGTTTAGGTCAATGCATGAACTTGTTTAATTCTATCTTATTCGGATATTTGTTTTTATTATGATTGTGTTATCGGATTTGATTGTTAATTTCTGTGATTTATTCTTTATGAATTTCATTAGTACTCGTTCCTTTGAGTTCACCTGGTTAGGGTTTATTGAATTGAAGTAGTTTTGAAATCGCGTTGATCGTGTTTTTCCGCTTTAAGTTTATTAAATTCCGGCATTGGTCATGAGGAGACTACTAATTGAAACCATAAAGACACACCTTAGGATTGGGTTAGAAGCGACCGTACTTTGATATCCAATCCGGAACTATAGAAATTAAAGTTAGGATTTTGGTGAAGGACCGAAAGGAGAAGGCAAATCCTAAATTAGGACACCTTAGAACAAATATCGATATATGCTTTGTAGCATGAGATTAAATATCCCTCTAGGTTAGTGACAGCCCTAGAATTCGAGGCACATTAATTCATAGAGCGCAAAGTAGTCGTATTAATATTTGTTCCAAAGGCTAACATAGGTTAGAAACCTCATCAAATCAAACATGAATTTAAACAAACCGAATAAATAGAATTAGCAAGGAATTGTAGACCGAATACCCCTAGATCTCCTTAAACTTGAAATCAAACCAATCTTTCTTTCCTTTGTTTTATTTACATTTATTGTTTGAAACTCCTCTCTTTCGGGTATTGAACTCAACCTTAGGATTTTAGAACAAAACCCCCCCCAATTTACTTTTATTGTTTTGTATTAGAAGTAATTTTCTTTATTAAAAATTAGTGTTTCCCTCTCTCCCTGCGGATCGACACCTAAATACTACAATCGATAGGTTGTGCGCTTGCAACTAACCTATTCTTTGAGTACGAAGGTTTATAAATTTTAAAGGCAAAAAGAGTACCAAATTCCTATATCTAAAATACTCAACAACCACATTTGCCCCTATTTAATATTTTTCTTACTTTTTTCTTTCTTCTAAACTTAATCATTTTTGTAACTATTTAATATGATGAATAGAATAGTTGTCCGATATAGGCATCTTTTTTGCGAGAGAACAGAGAAGGCCCGATAGGCATTGGACATGCTTTTGGATACAATGAGCTCCAACCAGTGTTCTAAATAGCGCGTTATAGCTTTTTTGAACCCTAAACGCTAAGCTATGGCATGAAAATACGCTAATTGCGCTACGGCCGCTATAGCGGTAATAGCGGTCCGCTATAGCGCATAGCGTGTAGCGCGCTATTTGCGCGCTATGCATATTGGACTTTTTTAGACAATTTATATGAGCTTAAATAAATATCCATAAAATTTATTCTGTATAGAAAAAAAATAGAATGAATCATGATGCTTAAGATATTTTGTATAGAAAAAGATCGATAGTTTATGATATTATTATGGATATTTTGAACCATGGACTTTTGTACTAGTTCAATATGAATATTATAATTTCTTAATTAATTTGGTGTTATTTATTGTTCTATGGAACTTTAGATAATGTTAATATATAGTACAAATATATAATATAATTTTTGTACAAAAAAAAAAACGCTATTTGGAATAGCTTCCGCTATAGCTTTTTTTATAGCCTTCCCGCTATGACGCTATAAATGCTATTTAAAACATTGGCTCCAACGTTGTCTGAACCAAAATAAATTGAAATTTAAGTATATATGCATGGATTTTAAAATGGAGCTATCTTAATGCAAATCGGACGGTGATTGAGCCCATCGAACCAAAGTAGATCCGATGGACATCTGGCCTACTCTGAATTCTTTTTGAAAATAAATAAATTGGTATGGACAAACTTTATCTTCTATGGCTTACATTTATATAGTGTTGAGTATTGGGTTACATTTATATAGTGTTGAGTATAAATCGAAAACTTACATAACAAACAAATTGTAACATATCATTTAACAAATTGAAAACTAAGTTAAACCAAATCAATAACTGAATCTAAATTAAAGAAAAACCCTACTTAATCAGTACTTGCGTAACATGATTTTTTTCTTTTCAAAAATACATCTATTTGAAATATTAAAAAATATCAAGCATTGTTCAAATTAGAAAACTAAATTTGTAGATGTATTTTTTAAAATTTATTTAGTTAAAAAAAGAGAGGTCTAAATCGGACAACTATTCCATTCATTTTATTAAATAGTTTACAAAACGATTAAGTTTAGAACAAAGAAAAAAATAAGAAAAGCATTTATTAGGGACTACCCCTTTTAAACTGGAAACTGGAGAGGATTCAACTAGAAGGACTGGAGACCCAAACCAAAAGCAAACCGCATCGAGTCCAACAAAATGATGTCACGAATTTTGAGGATACCAAAGTCAATCTCTCATCACAGCCGTCCGATCGTCGCCTAGTAATGATCACCCCTCAGAATTCACAACACCTGAGTTACCTCAAATTTTGATTTTAGATCTGGACCGTAGATATGATTCAGCACGAATATTAAAGCATTTTGGACGGTCCAGATCTAAATCAAAATTAATTTTGTTACTTCAGAGGAACCGGCCTCCCTTCCCTTCACCTACCTATATATATATAAGCAAGTGGAGCTCCAATTAAGAATTACTTAAAAAAAGTTATTCAAACTAGAGAGAGAGAGAGAGAGAGGAGGTGGAGAGATGCCAGAGAATTGGCTGATTGGGTTGGTGGGAGAGGGAAGAGCGACAAGGATAGAGAGGTTCTTGAAGGAGAGATGGATGCTAGTTGGTTTAATTTTGGGGCAATTCGTGTCGCTTCTTATCACTTCTACTGGTTTCTCCTCCTCTGATCTTGCACGGAGAGGTTTGCACATTTTCAATCCGATTTAAGTCACAATTCCTGTTCCAAATGTCTTAATTCAGTTCAATTTTTTTAATAGAGTAGTTTTAGCTTCATGCAGCGCACTGACTATAGAATCATAACAGAGTTCATAAGGTTGGTGCGCTGCATGAAGCCAAAACTGCTCTGTTAAAATATTTACCCAAGTTGTCTATGAATTTCAATATTTATTTTTATTATTTTGTTCAATTCTATTAACAGTTCAATTAGAAACTAAAATTTCTGGTTATACAAATTATTAAGTTTGAGATTTTCTTCTGTTGCTTTTACAATTTATTGTTGTTGCTTATAAAATTCTAGTAATTTTGAGGTGTATAATTTATTATTTATTTTTCTTTTTACTAATTTTTCTATTTATTTGTCAGGTATTAATATCCCTACTTCTCAGTCATTCCTCAATTATGTGCTTCTGGCAATTGTTTATGGCATATTTGTTATTAGAAGGAAAAAATGGCTTAAGGTACAAGAATTTCCCTTTAAATAAATTAATTATTAGTGTTGGTTGGTTGTTAATTTTGGGTTATTTTTAACTTATTCTAAAGCTTTATTCCATTTCCTTTTCAACTATAAAAAGAACAAAAACTTTTGATTCTATCTATGTGTTGTATGGTCCAGACAAAGAGACCTTACAATAATAAACCCTGATATTCTTTTATAATTTTCGTAATTAGTCAACTATAGTGTTGTTTAATCTATATAGTGTACCAAACAAATCATTTGTTTCTTTCTTTGTTCGATTTTGCTTCTCTACTTGACCTACTTTTTCTAAATTTAGCTTTCAACCTTTTAAGTGCAAGTTTAGCATATTTTATCACAAAACAACTATGATTAAAGATTAGTAAACCATATCTAGCTTTATCAGAAGGAATCAATTCACTTTTTTATTCTGACATGTTGAGAAGCTAATAATATTTCTTTCTTTATTCGATTTTGCTTCTCTATTTGACCTACTTTTTCTAAATTTAGCTTTCAACCTTTTTAGTGCAAGTTTAGCATATTTTATCACAAAACAACTATGATTAAAGATTAGTAAACCATATCTAGCTTTATCAGAAGGAATCAATTCACTTTTTTATTCTGACATGTTGAGAAGCTAATAATAAATAAGGTTTATACTGTTAAACCTATCTGACATGTTTATCAATTAACAACCTTATTCTTTTTTTTTTTATATATATATATATACAGATGCCATGGTACTACTATCTACTTCTTGGTATTATTGATGTAGAGGCAAATTATCTCGGTAAGTGCAAACCTTAAAATAAGAGGGAATTTCATGTATATGCCTCAAAAACTTGGAAATTATGTATTTCCCCTCTAAAATTCATAATTTAAAAAAAAATCATAATATTATATTTACCCTTTTTAACTTAAAAAACTCACAAATTTACCCATTATAAATGACCCATTTCCCCTCGGAAACCGTCCAATTAGAAGACTGATATTTTTCTAAAACATGCCACATTTTTTTTTAAGTTTTTTAATGAAGGGTAAAATGGGCACTTCATAAATTTAAAGTGAGTTTTATTAGAAAAGACATTAGAATGGGTAAATTTGTGAGTTTTTTAAGTTTAGAAGGGTAAATATGATATTATGAAATTTAGAGGGGGGAATACGTAATTTCCAAGTCTTTGAGGGGTACGTATACATGAAATTCCCCCTTAAAATAAATTATTTGCCTTTTTAATTGCTTTTCTTATTACCATAATTGAAATATATTTGTTTTATTTATTTTTGTGGAATGTAGTTGTAAAGGCATATCAATACACATCTCTGACAAGTGTGATGCTTTTGGATTGTTGGGCTATTCCTTGTGTGATGCTTCTCACATGGGTTTTTCTGAGAACACAATATGGCATCAAGAAATTTATCGGTGTGGCCATTTGTGTGGCGGGTGTTGTATTGGATGTCTTCTCCGATGTCCATGCCGAAGATCGTGCAAGTAATAATATCTTTCTAGTTACAATTTAATTTCAGTTAATAAATGTTCAGAAATTTTTTTTTTTTGGATAAAGAACACCGATACACAGTATCTAAGATTCTTTTGTATAATTGGATAATTAGAATATAAAAACCATCCAATTGAACCCTGTAACTTGAATGAAGCTCATCCCTAATTTTAGTATTCAACTCTTAAGTCTTCTTCTTTTATAAAGAGTTAAGAATTATATACTATGAAAAAATAAACTCTAATTACAATTAATGAGTGGGGATTTGCAATTTTTCTCAAAATTTTAAGAGCATGTGAGTATATTCTGTTTCAATACTATCTTTAAGGGCATGGAAAATGCTATATATCTAAGGTGCTGTTTATAATTATGGACAAGCAGTTTTACTTGGGAAATATTTTCTTTAAACAAAATTAAAATAACCCAGCAAAATATTAATTATATCAAAAGTAGTTAAACACTTTTTTATTTTTTATTTTTCTATCTTTTCAACAAAGTTCAGAAGGACCTAATCCTTTGAAAGGTGACATGTTGGTGCTTGCCGGGGCCACTCTTTATGCGTGCAGTAATGTCGGTGAGGTACATTTTTTTTGCCAATTGTAATGTCATAAGTTGCGTAAAGCTTGCTTTATTACATTATAATATTAGATGCATGCAAAACTGGATACTCCAATTGGAGGATTAACAGAGTTTTTTCTATTTATTATATAAAAAGGGTTGATCAATGAAAGTATATTGTACTCGAATTTTTTTTTTTGAAAAATACAGGAGTACTTGGTTAAAAAGGGCGATAGAACTGAAGTAATGGCTATGCTTGGTGTTTTTGGAGCGATCATCAGTGCTGTCCAAATGTATCCTTTTTCTATAGTAAATTGTTTGTAACAGATTAGTTTTAACCTGATAAAATGCTAATTTAGTTCTAACAGGAGGTTAGAACAAAAATTTCATAAATTGACCTTTGAATCAGTTAAAATTATCATCTGTATATTATTTTGTTGGTTTCTTAACATACATCTACAGAAGCATCATAGAGCGTGATGCGCTCCGAGACGTTCATTGGACTGCTGGTGCTGTATGCACTCTCTCTCTCTCTATTTAAAAAAAAAATTGTATATGATATTGATGAAGATTTTATTTGGTCTATGATGATTAATGTGTGGTTTTGTTCTTCTAATTTTTAGGCATTTCCATTTTTCGGCTTTTCATTGGCTATGTTCGTATTCTACTCTACAGTTCCATACATACTCAAGGTACACAAAAAAATATCGATCGTAAACTAGAAAAATAACTGAAATGTAACCTATTGAATAAGAAACAGGGTACCAAACCCAATTGGCTATAATTATTCTTTTCAAAGTTTATCAAAGAAATAATCATCTCCATTTCGACTTAATGCTGCAGATTGTTGGTGCAACTGTTCTGAACCTCTCTCTTCTGACCTCTGACATGTGGGCTGTTTTGATCAGGATCTTTGCTTATGACGAAAAGGTTCATCTCTACTTCCCAAATTAGTCCTGTAAAACTTTTTTTTTTCATTTCTCAAAAAAAAAAAAAAGTTAGGCTAATTTGTTATCTTTTGAATTATTACAGGTTGACTATATCTACTTCATAGCTTTTGCTGGTGTAGCAGTGGGCCTTGCTATTTATTCCTGGTATGTGTACTGTTTCAACATATTTATATATATTAATTTGTCATTGTATCATTGCATAAATGCAATTTCCTTTTTCATTCTTTAATCCCTTGTGTGCATTCTTTTGTTCTTTCTTTTCTGACTTGGAGTTTTTTTTTTTCCTTCTCTCATTTTGTTCATTAGAAAAATTAACAAATTTATCCTTTTGATTCAATGCAGGAGTACTGATAAGGATGAGCGGCGAGCACAAGTGGCAGTGGATAATGATGAAAAATCGATACCAGATGAAGAAGCACAAATCGAATCCTCTGATAATCAAATCGCTCAAAGAGAAACCGATAAGCCTAAATCCGATGATGTGAAGCATTTCCCATCTACCTCGTCAGATTTTTCAAAATAGTTACCAATTTATTCAAAGCCGAAGAATGGAAGCAAGTTCATGTTTTTTCAATTTTGGGATGATTCGAAGTTCAAAATTAAAGCATGTTATGTCATTCTCTTTTTTTCTTTTGTTTTTCTTAGGATTGTTCAGTATTTGTGATCATGGTTTCAAAGAATTGACAAGTTCACATGTAAACTATAGGAAGTGGTACTCAAGCAAAGAAAAATATAAAGAAAGATTTAATTTTTATGTTATGGTGTTTTTTTTTTCATCCATTGTGTAATCACTCCTTGTTAATATATCATCATAATCCTTAGAGAAGCAAATTAAATTATTAATTGGTTTCGTTGCATGATCTATCAAGGGAGAATGTACTGCTACTACTATAAGAACTCCATATGTTTCTGTTCAAAAATATAAAAAAAAAAAATTGTACCAGAATACTGATTCAAACGTCTTTACAATTTTGCTGAAGAGAACTTAAAATACTAACTAATATCTATTTATTTTTTCAGTTCTTTTGAACTAGAATTTTTTTTGAACCACGGTCATAATGGGGATATTAGTTCATTTTAAGATTCAAAATGTTTAATATTTTGCTTGAGAATCAATCCAGAAAATATAAAATCTCTGGTGCACCCGTTATAATATTTTTTTTTTCACACCTCATTCATCTCTAGTGGAATGAATCATGATAGATTAATCACTCATATATTTTACAACAACAGAGAAAAACATATTTGAGTTCCAATACAAAATTTCAAAGTAACAAAACTAGAAGAAAGAGGAAAAAGTTAATACTCAAAAACAGGTTATCACTCTCTTTGTTGTCAAAGTTATTCTACTGATTCTTTTACGAAATTAGTAGAGCTCAATCAGATGCCACATCAACCCCATTCTTTGATAAAAATTCCTTCGCCTCCACTATGTCCTGCATACATAATCCAAGGTCAAAATAAATCGCAACTCCAAACTGAATCTAGTTAAATGGTACCAGTACCAGTACCAGTACACAACAGCATATCTATGGTTCATTTTTTGACAATTTGCATGCAAAAGTAAAGAGGTAAAGAGGTTGAAACAATGGGTATAACTGGTGATATACAGATCTAATCTGACTTCATTGACTCATTTAAAATTGCTTGTAAATAAAAAAATTCAAAACCTGTTGTAGTAGAACAGCTTCCTGAGGGCACGTAGGGAAGAACATCAATCCAATTCCAACCATGAAAAGACCATAACACCCCAATGCAACAACTAGGTATATTGGAAGCTGTTCAAAAACAACAAAGATATAAAAAACTTTACTTTGATCAAGGATTAAAATAAAAATTCTAGGTTTTGGAATTGAATCTGACCAGCCAAGTATAATTAGGAGGAAGTAAAGAGGTTTGAAGGAGGCCGATCCATATAGCCGAGATTGCAGCAAGTACTGATGTTATTTTAAATATGTGCTTCATCTGACTTGTATAATTTGATTGATTGATTTATTGATTGTAGAGAATTTTCACTGCATAAACATAACAAAATAAAATGTTAATATAATTAATATAACAAGGAGCCACTTATTATGAAGAAAAACTATGTAAAGGTTAGAACTAAGTACTCTACCAGTACATCTATTCCATTCCGAAAATAAACAGTTCAGGTATGATTTACTGGTTTTTCATTTATTTGGAATCCTGTGATCCTATTGCAGGTAAAATTAAAATTAGCATTTGCAATCCATTGCTATGTTGCTATCAATACCAGGGTATGGAAAATCTACAATTCCCATCCAAACATTAATTTTATAAATCTAGATTAGATATCTGTTAACTAACCTGATTGGATTGGTAGCAAATCACCAGTGAACTGAACTCAAGTAGAGACGAGAACAGAGCGCGGTGACGCCAGAAGAAGGCGAGATCTATAAGACTATAACCTTGGAGAGAGGAGTAAGCAAAGAAGAAAGAGCGAGAGAAATTGGGCCTTGATCGGCCGATTTCACGGACGCGAGAGAGAGAGGCCTAGCATGGGTTCAACCGTGTAGAATGAGATCTGACTCGTTCGTTCCAATCTGACACGAATCGCGAACACCTAGATTCCAACTAGGCTCGGCTGGGTAGGTCTTGATCCGGAAGTAACCCAAATTTTGAGTGTAGATCCTAGCCGTCCGATAAGAATCTGGACCAAGTCGGTCCGAATGGAAATGCACGGGACCTTTAATAGTCGTGCGAGAACAGATCGGACGGCCCTTATATAAACTCAAAATTTCAAGAAAAGTGTAGGTCCGATGGATACCTGAGCCGTCCGATGCACTTTAGGACTCGCGCTATCTTAATCTGAGATGGTGCGCACGAATTTTAAAGTAAGTCGGACGGCTCTTGTGCTCATTAGACCTAAAAGTAGGTCCAAAGCCCATTGAACATACTCTGTACTCCATTTAGTGAAAGAGAAATTCAGTGTATCGGATTTAAAAATTAAAACTGAAACGATATGTTGTCTGGTACTGTTAATGAAATCACGAGAGGGTTGATTGATGTAATTAATCTACGGTGGATTTGTCTTTTGTCATGTCCATGGAACGCAAATCCTCAAAGACCTAAACCCCCGCCTCCCGTTCAATCGCTGCCTCGCGAATCGGCTCTGGAACTCAGCAGAGCAATCAATCAACCAGTAACCAGTGCTTCTCTTCTCCGTCACCCCGTCTACTCAGCAAGGTAAAATTTTTCAAACTATAGGAGCAAATGCTATAGATATCTATCTCGTATACTACAAATTAATCCTTCCTTCTACATTCTACATATTCAATTTTGTCGTAATTTTGCTTATTTTTGAATTTTGTTTATTTCTGCCCAGGTGCTATTCTTGTATGTTAGGCGGTTGGTGGTAAAAATTGGCAATGGATTCAAGCAGAGCGTTTGTGAAGGATGTTAAGCGCCTCATTGTCAAAGTTAGTTTTTTTTTTTTTTCTCTCTTTGTTTAGGGTGTAGGGTTTAAGGTACTGGTAAACTGGTAAGGAAGTAGGGGCTGGTACAGTACGGTGCGGTCCGGTGTGCTAACTCTTGTACCGGTCACCTTGTCCCGACCACATGCTTGTTGTGCTAACTCTTGTACCAGTCAAAGTGGTTTTCTGACTCCGGTTGGGTTTCATTTCTAGCCTACCCCAACTTGTTTGGGACTAAAGTATTGGTTGTTGTTGTTGAACTGGTCGAGTGCATTTTCTCTTAAATTTCTTTTTGTTTATATAGGAGTGTCTTGAAATTTGTCATACTTTCCCTATTAGAAAAAGGCAGATTGCATTGTTTCTCTTCCCCTCTCTCAATTGAAAAAAAATAGCGTTTTCAATTCATCATATTTTCCGGGTCTCTCGTATTTCTCTCTGCGGAGGAGTGAATTTTTTGAAGGAGGTCAATGACTTAAATTAAATAATTTGTCTGTTTTGTTTTTCAATTTAATAGATTGGAACTGCTGTTGTGACGAGATCAGATGGGAGATTGGCAGTTGGTCGATTGGGTTCTTTATTTGAGCAGGTAATACTAAACTGGTCAAAAGATACACTCATTCTATTTACCTCTGCATTACAACTATGTTGTAATTTAATTTCATACAAATGCAGCTTCAAGAACTGAACACTCAAGGGTATGAGGTTATTTTGGTGAGTTCAGGTGCTGTCGGTGTGGGACGTCAACGCTTGCGTTATAGAAAACTTCTCAACAGCAGGTTCATTTCTCTTAATTAACTCTTTCATTGTTTCCAAATTTCTAGGGTTTTTCTAGTGAGGCTATGGTACTATGCATAGCATGCAATGGTTCGTTTTTATGGATCAATGTCTCAGTTTCCAAAGTCCAAACAGTCGATCTGAACCGTTCAACATGATCTCCATATAAAAATGTATCTGTAGATCAAATTTAACATTTTTTAGAATTTTCTTACTATTTTTTTAGATAGGTAGAAAATCACTTGATCTAAAAATTCTAGACCATTCAAAAATAGTTATTTTCTACCTACTAAAAAAATAGTAAAAAAGTTTCTTAAAAATGTAAAATTTAGTCAGCAAAAATATTTTCATATGGGGATCATGTTGAACGGCTGCAGTATAGTAAGCTTCTCAACAGCAGGTTCATTTCTCACAATTAACCCTCTCATTGTTTCCAATTTCTAGGTTTTTTTTTTATTGGTAATCTTTCTTTGATATATTTTTTCTCTTCTGGTTCAGTTTTTCTGATCTCCAAAAACCACAAGTTGAGCTTGATGGGAAGGCATGTGCAGCAGTTGGGCAGAGTGGCCTAATGGCTCTTTATGATGCCTTGTTTAGTCAGGTGAGTTTTTCTTTCTCTAATCCCTTTTACTGAGGTTTTAGATTTTTATCTTATTTATTTTTTATTTTTTGTTCATACTGGTTTTAGTAACATACAAATTGATTTCAGCTTGACGTGGCGTCATCCCAACTTCTTGTGACTGATAAAGATTTCAAGGATCCTGAATTTCGAAATCAACTCAGCCATACTGTGAATTCCCTACTGTCACTTAAAGTGGTACCAGTATTCAATGAGAATGATGCCGTTAGTACCAGAAAGGCTCCTTATGAGGTCTTATATATATTTTTCTATTCCCAAGCATTATTCACTTTAGACTCAATCACTTATTTATTTTGAACCAACAATACTGTTACCAAGTTGTACTTAAAGAGATGTAACTATGTATTATTTTTTGTTCTCAGGATTCTTCTGGAATCTTCTGGGACAATGACAGTTTAGCGGCACTATTGGCTTTGGAATTAAAAGCGGATCTCCTTGTATTATTGAGTGATGTCGAGGGGCTTTACAACGGCCCACCTAGCGATAGTAAATCAGAGCTCATTGACACCTACATAAAAGAAAATCATGATGAGACGATCACTTTTGGAGACAAATCTAGGGTTGGCCGAGGAGGCATGCAAGCCAAAGTCAAGGCTGCAGCCTGTGCTGCTACCCAAATTCCTGTTGTAATAACTAGGTATGTATTCTATTCTTTTGTACTACATCTGTATTGATACAGCTAATGGTTGTCAGATCCAGTACTAAAAAAAAATATCATTCAATGTTTACTGCTGAAAAGTTATCACATGGATGTAATCTTACGAAATTAATAGCAGAAAGAGCCTTTTATCAGATTTGCATAAAATGCTGATTAGTTTTGTATCAGTAGTCACATATGGCCAGTGAATAACATGAATTTTGAATTTTTCTGTATGACTCTCTAGTTCAGTCTGTTGTTAAATATAAGGGGGAATTTCATGTATACTCCTCAAAAACCTCAAAATGACGTATTTCTCCCTCTAAAATTCATAATATCATATTTACTCCTCTAAATTTAAAGAACTCAGAAATTTACCCAATATATTTCCTTTGCTATTAGAACTCACAAATTCCTGTTGTAATAACTAGGTATGTATATAACATGCCTTCTATCTGTTTTATTTTGTACTACAGATAGCAGCTAAAGGTTATAGCACTAGATACTGGTGACTTGCCAGTCAGATCCAGTACTGGATTAGTTTTGTATCAGTAGAGTCACATAGGGGTGTTCATTGGGTCCGGTTTATTTGGTTTTCAATCGAACCGAATATTTTTGGATTAAAAGGTTCGGTTTTTCGGTTTAAATGGATCTATTCAGTTGAATTTTTTTAATTACTTCGCTTTTTTATATTTAGTTCAGTTTATATTTTTCAAAACCGAAAAGGCCGAACTGACCAAACTCTATATGCCAAATCCATGCTTCGGTTTTTGAACTTAAAATGAAGAAATATATGGTTAGGATATTTTAGAACATCTACATATTTTGTATGGAATTGAACAATGTGTGTAATGTCAACAACTAATATATCTATATTCAATTTATTTCTATGATTATTAAATGTATTTGTGTATGTATTGAGTTTGGACCTTTAAAATTTAATCTCTTATTTCGGTTCAACCAAACAAACCGAAATTTACTTGAGTTATTTTGGTTCTGTTGTTATTCGGTTGACAAATTTAATTCGGTTGGTTCGATTATATTTTTGAAAACCGACTAAAATTTTGGTTTGACTACTTTAATTCAGTTTTAACCGAACTGACCCAACGAACACCCCTTGAGTCATGTATGCCAGTAAATAACATGAATTTTGAATTTCTGTATGACACTCTAGTAGTTCAATCCGTTGTTAAATATAATTTAGTTAAGTGGTAAATACAACTTTTGGAGGTTGATATGGCATTATTTTTTGAAGTGGTTTTACAAGAGATAGTATTTTGAAAGTGCTACAAGGGAAGAAGGTCGGAACTCTCTTCCCAACAAAAAGCATGCTGAAAGAGATTGTGGGGTCCACTAAAGAGATTAGCCCCCGTGACATGGCGGTTTCAGCAAGAGATTGCTCCCGCTGCCTCCAGGTAAAGTCTTAACCAATTATGTACACTATATTCACTCACAACCAGTAAATTTTTTTTATCAGCTAAAAAAATGCAACATTTATGGTACATTTCATTTGCAATATAATTGTTCGAGGTTTTAAATATATTTCGACACTTGAACCTATTTGCAAGGTCTGTCTGTATGTTATGTATGTAATTAACGAAATATTTAAATACATAGAGAGAATCAGTAATAAAATTAAGATAGTTTTTTGTCCATCATTATTAAATATTTTCTTACAGAACCATATGCGTTAAATCTTTTTCTTATTTTTGTTGGATGAGATCTATATCGTGTTTGCACTTTGTTTATAAATAGAGTATATCATCAGAGGAGAGAAAAAAGATACTGCTTGATGTAGCGGATGCATTAGAAGCAAATGAAGCTAAAATCAGAGTAGAAAATGAGGTTGATGTGGCGGTTGCGCAGCAAGCTGGGTATGAGAAGGCTTTAGTCTCTAGGTTAACTCTCAAGCCTGGAAAGGTAATCTCGTAAATTATTCCATGTTTGTCATTACGTGTTTCAAAAAAATCAATATAAATTTGAGATGGGCTATTGTGCTTTGCAAATTAAGGCCTTTGTTTTAATTTGCGTCTCTATTTTGCAATTTCAAAGTCCAAACAGTCGATCCGAACCGTTCAACATGATCTCCATATGAAAATGTGCTTGGAGACTAAATTTTACATTTTTTGAAAAAAAAATTACTATATTTGTTGTACTATATTTGTTGTAGGTACAAAGCCACTGATTTTTAATGGTCCAGAATTTTTTGAAAAACAACGCTTTTTCTACCTATCTCAAAAAATAGTGAAATTTTTCCAAAAAATGTAAAATTTGGTCTCCAAGCACATTTTAATATGGAGATCATGTTGAACAGTTCAGATCGACTATTTGGACTTCAAATGACCACTTTAATTTGCGAAGCACCATAGCCCATCTCTATAGATTTGAACCAAAGGTTGTGTATAGATATTTGTATTTAGTGCTCATACTCTGATTGGACCTAGCCTGATTATGTCACACTAAATTTTGTTTATTTTGGTGTGTTTTGCAACATTCTGTACAGATATCTAGCCTAGCAAAATCGATCCGGGTACTTGCTAACATGGATGATCCAATAGGCCAAATACTCAAAAGAACAGAGGTTAGTTCTTACATTTCAAGTGTTGCTAGAATACACTGTATTAAATGATCTCAGTTTCAGTTTGTTTACTATACTACAGCACAATTACCGCTTGCTATTTAATTGGTGCTTTCTGTCTTACTTTTTGCCTTTATTTGACTGAAATGTAAGAAAAAGGAACAAAAAGGAATTAAGTATGATTGTTGAGTGAGGCTATGGTACTATGCATAGCACAGATTAGTCCTTACTATGGATCAATATCTATATTTTCAAAGTCCAATATTTTTTAATATTTTTTTTACAATATTTTTTTATATCAAATTTTATATTTTTTTTACAATATTTTTTTATAGGTAGAAAATCACTACTTTTGAATGGACTAGAATCTTAGAACTGTGATTTTCGACCTATTTAAAAAAATAATAAATAAATTCTAAAAAATGTAAAATCTGGTCTATGGAGATCATGTTGGATGGTTCACATTCGATTGTTGGGACTTTGAAAATTGAGATATTAATCCATAGTATGGACCAATATGCGCTATGCATTGTACCATAGCCTCAGTCATGATTGTTTGTGATTCATAAAAGCACCCATCTACGTTACCAACACTGTTCTTTATTTAATAAAATGATGAGGGCACAAATTCCTTTAATATTTTCCAGGTTGCTGATGAGTTGGTTCTTGAGAAGACATCGAGCCCTTTGGGGGTTCTTCTCATAGTGTTTGAGTCCCGTCCCGATGCCTTAGTGCAGGTATAATATCATGACTTTAAATTGTTTCAAAAATTGAAACAACTGGGTTTTTATTAAACATGTTAACTACATCTTGCTTGCTTAAGTGTAGCTTAGTGATTTATATATTTTTTTTTATTTCTCTTGGAACCACAGATTGCATCTTTGGCAATTCGAAGCGGTAATGGGTTACTTCTGAAAGGAGGTAAGGAGGCAATGAGATCCAATGCAATTTTGCACAAGGTGATGGAATTTAATTTTACCGCTGTCATTTAAAAGGCAAAAGAAAATGCCTAATGTAAAAAAGATGATAAAATAGGTTATTACTGGAGCAATTCCGGCCTCAGTTGGGGAAGGACTCATTGGTCTTGTCACATCAAGAGATGAAATCGCAGATTTGCTGAAGGTGTGCAAGTGTACTTATAAATTTCATTAAATAATTTTCTCTAAAAGGAGTAACAAACTAAAAAGAGTAGGGTTAAAATGGGGTAAAGATTTTAACAGAGCAGTTTTGACTTTATGCCGTGCACAGACAATAGAATCAAAACAGCACTGCATATGTTTTGTGCGCTGCATGAAGCCAAACCTGCTCTGTTAAAATCTTTACCATGCCCCACTGCTTAATTTCCTATCTAAACAAATAGAAAGAATTTCCAAAAAATATAAAATTTGGTCTCCAAGCACATTTTAATATGGAGATCATGTTGAGCGGTTCAAATCGACTGTTTGGACTTTTAAAACGGTGATAAAAATGTGAGGCTCCAAACTAAAACACCTTAATTTGTCTAGTTAAAAGGAGTTGGAAACTAGAACGTGTCTTTAATGTTTATTTTGTAGCTTGATGATGTGATTGATCTTGTAATCCCAAGAGGAAGCAATAAGCTCGTGTCTCAAATCAAGGCATCAACGAAAATTCCTGTTTTAGGACATGCTGGTAAGATTTTGATGCTAAAATTTATCCTATGGATTACTTTTAGTTAAACTTATGTCTTCGTTTCGGGGATCTCATAACTTACCTGAATGGATTGATTTTTTATTGTTTTTAAATTTGATCTATGAGATTCATTGACTAAATATACCAGTGGTACAGGCACTATTAGAGAACAGTTATTTGCTTGCTTTATTTTCTACTTTTATGATTAGCTTGTAATGTACAACTAGTTTGTAAACTTTTATTTAATTAATACAAATTGTTAGTGCGCATTTCACCCCCTAACCTTCATAAAGAGAGAGAGAGAGAGAGAGATTCATTGACTAAAGAAAACTAAAATTCTTGACTCTTTTACTCCAGATGGCGTATGTCATGTTTATATTGACAAATCAGCTGACATGAGCATGGCAAAGAAAATTGTATTGGATGCAAAAATTGACTATCCAGCAGCCTGCAATGCTATGGTGTTTCTATTTTCTTGTTACCTCATTTACTCAAATATTTACTGCAGTATTTTTTTTCCTTTCTATATTTTATTTAAAATTACTTGATTTTTCAGGAAACTTTGCTTGTGCATAAGAGCTTGTTAAAATCTGCTGACATAAAGGACATTATTTTTGAGATGGAAACAAAAGGTTTTATATCTTCACATTCTTAAATTTTATATTCTAGTACGAGTGAGGCTATGGTATTATGTATAACGCAGATTGGTTTGTACTACGCATCAATATTTCCGTTTTGAAAGTCCAAATAGTTGATCTGAACCATTCAACATGATTTTCATATGAAAATATACTTGCAGACTAAATTTTACATTTTTTAGAATTTTTTTACTATTTCTTTAGATAGGTAGAATATTATAACTTTTGAATGTTCTAGAATATTTAGATCAAGTGATTTTCTACCTATCTAAAAAATAGTAAAGAAATTCTAAAAAATGTAAAATTTGATCTACATGTACATTTTCGTATGGAAATCATGTTGAACGGTCCAGATCGATTGTTTGGACTTTGAAATGGAGATATTGGTCCATAGTACGGACCAATATGCGCTATGCATAGTACCGTAGCCTCACTCTTCTAGTACATATCATATCTGGAAGATTGACATTCGGACAACATGTGACAGGAGTGACAATTTTTGGGGGACCCACTGCCAGCAAAGAATTGAGCCTTCCAAAGGTGGAGTCGTTTCATCATGAGTATAGTTCACTGGCATGCACCGTTGAATTTGTTGATGATGTTCATGCTGCCATTGATCATATTCACCGCTATGGGAGGTATAATAACACCAGTTTCTTAGAACTATGAAAATGTTTTGTTCATTTTTTTTTATCATGAATTTTAATTGTATTTAACAATTTTAGTGCACATACGGATTGTATAGTCACTTCAGATGATGAGGTTGCTGATATCTTCCTCAAACAAGTTGACAGGTATTATTTTATTGTGCATCAATAGCTAGTGAGGCTACGATACTGTGCAAAGTTTAAATTGTCGATCTGAACTGTTCAACATTAATTCCATATGAAAATGTACTTGTGGACTAAATTTTATGTTTTTTTTAGAATCTTTTTACTATTTTTTTAGATAGGTAGAAAATCACTATTATTGATGGAATAGTAAATTTTTTTTAAAAATGTAAATTTTTCTACCTATCATGTTGAACGGTTCAGATCGACTGTTTGGACTTTGAAAATGGAGATATTGATCCATTACGGACCAATATGCGCTATGCATAGTACCATAGCCTCAATCATCAATTTTTGCTTTTTTATGGTCACAAATGTGGAACTTAACACACTCTCTCTCTCTCTCTCTCTCTCTCTCTCTATATATATATCTACCTCTCTCTTCTTAGCGCTGCTGTCTTCCATAATGCAAGCACAAGATTCTCTGATGGAGCTCGCTTTGGATTAGGTGCAGAGGTACTGATTTAAAACATTTCTTCCAGATATCCTTTTAATTTTCTATTCAGGAGTTACTTGATTTTTCATTTTGTTATTGGTTTTGCTGATTTCTTGGTTGTGCAGGTTGGAATAAGCACAGGTAGGATTCATGCACGGGGCCCTGTTGGTGTTGAGGGGCTTCTAACAACTAGATGGTAATATTATTTCCCATTTAACATTGCTCTTATGAATTCATTTCTTTCTGCATTTATGTTCTGTTTTGATGTTTTTTGGCATATAATTCATCAAAATTGTTTACTATTCTCAAAGTTTGTAAACTCAAGTCGATACTAGATTGTAGGCAAGGGTAGTTGTTAACAAACAGCATAAAATAAAGGGAGAACTCATGCTACATATTTTTAATTTTTCTTAATAAAGGGTAAAATGGGTAATTTTTAAATTTAAAATGAGTTTTAATAAAGAAGACAATAAAATGAGTAAATTCGTGAGTTTTTGAAATTTAGAAGGTAAATATGATATTATGGACTTTCAAGGAGAAAATACGTAATTTTGAAGTTTTTTAGGGGTATACATGAAATTCCCCCTAAAAAAAATAAAGAACTCTAAAAATTAAGTTTACTGATTGGGCAATAATGTGTCTTATTATTACTGTCTTCTAGCTTTCAAAAATTTAAGTTCTGGTAAAAAATTCTTAATAAAGGGTAAAATGGGTCATTTTTAAATTTTAAATGAGTTTTAATAGAAACAATGATAAATTGGGTAAATTTGTGAGTTTTTGAAACTTAGAAGGGTAAATATGATATTATAAATTTTAGAGGGGCAAAATACGTAATTTCGAAGTTTTCTAGGGATATTACGTGAAATTCCCTATAAAAAAAAATAAAGAACTCTAAAAATTAAGTTTACTGATTGGACAATAAAGTGTCTTACTGCCTTCAAGCTTTCAAAAATTTTAAGTTAATGGTAAAAATATCTACAGGATTTTGAAAGGAAACGGGCAAGTAGTGAATGGTGACGAAGGCATGGTGTACACCCACAACAATCTCCCTTTGTAATGCCACTTGGTACGTTTCAAGTCTTATCACTCTTTTTCATTTGCATTATATCATTAACAGACTTCAGAAATATCGATCGTGATTTTCTTTGAAGGTGGTCGATCTGTTGCCTTTTGAAGACTCATCATGGCTTATGTTCTTTCTATTATGTACCAGTGATGTAGAATGTAATGAGGCTGTTGTTTAGCTTATCATGGAATAATAATCATTATTTAATAATAATAATAATAGCAGTAATAATTATATATGTACTGCTTAGTTGTGATATCTTATGAGTTAAGAACAAAAGCAGAGACTTATTGTGGTTAATTTAATCTCTACCAAATCACTTTACATAGTTCTGTTATGAGGCTTTCAGTAAATCTATTGGTACAAGATCAAATCAGATAGGATTGTAGATCTTATATGGCGCTTGGACTTGTCATATACTGTATGTATGAAGGTATATACCGAGTGTTAGGTTGTATTTTTTTTTAATATATCTATTATCTAATTTTATGAAAATTAAAAGCAACTTTCTTCTTTTCTAAATATCAAAATTTGTCTATAAATCTAAATTTATAATCCTTGTTGAAAGATTAATAAAGCAACTTTTTTTTTAATAATCCTTGTCATCAGGACACAGTACAAGTTTCCGTACAGAGCGTCGATAGTTGCCAACCTGAAATTGATTGAGATTTGTCAAAAATCAGAGGTCTACAAAATACACAGATGATAGATGAACAAAAATAAAAATAAAATCTGGTATATAATTTGAAGCTTCTTCAATTGAGATTTTGACTACCAGTGAATTATAGGAATTATACACAATCAATGCCATAGTTTATATTTATTTTATTGTTGAATATTGAAACATTAAGGGAGAGACTCTACAAGAGTACAATTCCCTTCCCACGATAAACAACAAGGGAGAAAAGAAGAAAATTAATTTGTGTGCAGGATTTTAATGCAATGTCAGAAAACAAAGGACTTATGTAACAGGAAAGATTTCGATATACTGGTACAAGAAACTTTGCAGCAACTGCAAAGGTTTTCAAAAAAAAAGATATACTGGTACAAGAAAAAGGAGAAATCTGGTTCTGGAATAGAAAAATAGTATTAATTTCTCATGTCCACTAATTCTGATTTCTGAAAACTCAATCCAATTAATTCCAACTGAAAGAATTACATACTTTTTTCCTTTATTTAAATTTACTTCTAATACCAAGCAGTATTGTTATAATTTTAAACTTTGAGCTTCCATTTTTGTGAATTTCAGTTTTTATGTTTTGAAGCAATCAATATTCCCAAGTATCTAGTATGAACAACACATGTTGTACTGAACCAACCTGCAAGGCTGTTCAAGCTCTTCAGATATGACAAGTCGTTTTTCTGTAGAAGCTCTACCAGTAACACACTTGCCTACATTTACCAGCATACAACCAATCATTAAAGACAATATGACAAATTTTATTATATCATGAAAATGGAATTATCAATTATTGCATACATTTTATTACCCTGGTTTTCTCGAGGAAATGGCGAATCAGTTCTCTTGTAGGTAAACGTAGAGCCTCCTTTTTGTAAGTTCCCCAAACTTCAACTATGCCTGACAGAGCAACATGAAATAAAGTCAATATTTGAAAATGCTACATCCAGTTCAATGAAATACCATGAATTAAAGAATGCAAAGAAACAAACACGAAAGAGCCAATTCTAGTAACAACATCCACCCAATGAATTTTCAGGTTCAATTACATCCATCAAGTGAGAACGGGACAACCGGACAACACTAACTAAACACTTTCCAAATGAAACCCTAAAAATGATATAAAAGATAAAAGGAAAAAGATACACTGAAACATAAAACCTTAAACTGATAGAGCTGAGGTTTGTAAAAAAAAAGGATTCATCCGTGTTTAAAGGGAATCAGAATTGCATATCGTAATAGAGTAGAGAGAAGGAGAGAAATCAGAACAGTATATTTGATTAATTGCATTTCATTATTTTCCATTTTTACAATACAATGCAGTAGTAGCTTATATAGAGTATAGACAACTAATCAGCCTAGTAACAGAATTGGTTACAGAAAACAGTTACTGTTTGACTCTGGTCAAATCAGATCAGTTGAGAGGGACTGAATCAGGTGCTGGTATGACTGACAAAGTCATGGGTCTAACAGTGTTCCTTCTCAGGGACAAAGTTTACCTAGACAAAGTTCCTTCAGAGACAAATTTTTTCAAAGTTTACCTAGAGGAGCCGGCGCAAGCCATGTGACAGAGCTTAAAGAGGTGTGTCCACTGAACAAGATCTGCAGCCAAACTCTGCGACACTGTCACTACGGATCGAAAATGTATATTCTGGATTAATCATAGGTTCTTCCATCTTCAATTGGGTTGTAATTTATGTTCTCCTTATTTTATTTCTTTTATTTTATCATGGCCATGAGAAGCTAAACTTCTTATCTCTAGAGTGAGGGTTGTACTTGAATTCTTAATTATGTTTTAGTATAAGTTTATGTTTTATTTATGATGATTTGAGTTTTTTCTATATTTTAAATTCATTTTTATTACGTCATTGCATACATAGTTCTGTCTACTATATGCCAATGACCCTCTACATACCAAAAGGTGTTAAGTCGTTGCATCATTGTGTGAGAAAGATAATGCATGTAAGTACTCCAAACACTTCGGCTAACGAGGTTTTGCAGCGGTTTAAAGACTAGGGTTAGAACCCAGTGGGCTCCCTTGGCAGGATAGCGTAAATTGTACATTTAGATTATATTAAGAAGCACTTAGATTAGGTAGGGTCTTTGGGATATTTTAACTACGGGGTAGTATAGGGAAATAATATAATTGCGTATCTAAAATACTTCAGTCTTGGTAGCCCAAAAACTGATCGCAAGATCAGAAAATCTTTCAAATCACATAAACAAACACCCAGCACGTCATGCAGGTAGTGACAGTGTCGCATGCGGGGTAGTTGTGGGACAATCTAGGTTGCATGCGACAGTGACAGTGCCGCATGCGACGTAGAGAAACGTCGAAATTCATATTTTGCATAATTAAGAAGGATAGAACCTGAACCCTAGAGGCTCTCTATTTACTGTTTAACTTTAATCTTGATTGCAATTAGCGCCACGGTATCAACTTTAAAAAACCTCGATAACCTAGACTAGTGAAAATTATTTAAAATCTAATACACTATCCCAATCATACTACACGGTATGGATCGATACTCCAATCATACTACAATGTAGGATCATGTGCTTGTGATCAGAACATAAAGTAGAAATTAGAGTTTATAAATATTTAAAAGTAGTAGTTCAATTTGGGACTCATCAATCTTCATGAACGGATTCCATATATAAAGCTTAGAAAAGGAGTCCGACGAATATGATTAATCAGGGTCAATAGACATCAACTTATAAAAATTATTGGAATACTTCAAAACGACTAATTCCAACCGTGCAACCTAATTGTACTTTATACAGTGATGCGTTTTACATGCAAATGTTTTTGAGTTATTTAGTATCAAGTCAGCTGTCAAAAATATTTGAGAAAAGAAGGCATTAATATTAACTTAAAACTCCCATATTTGACCCGCTATCACTTGATACTAAAATAAAATTTTGATAAATTAATAAAGTTTGCATGTAAACCACAAACTAACAACGTAGATTAGGTTTGCAACAGTTTGGATTCATCCGTTTGAAGTCGATTTGATAGGCCGTTAAAATTAATATTTATATGTTGAAATACACGATGTCATACTAGCCAGCTCCTTAGAAACATATTCAATAGCTCATGTAATTCCTATATGATCTTGAAAAAAAAAATTCCACCTTACTTATTATATCCAAATAATTAAATCCGAAGTTCGTAAGAGAATCAATAAGTGGTAAATTATAATATTCTAATATACTAATTATGTAGTTGAGTGTCAAAATATATGGACCACCTTTATTAATAAAGTAAATCATAATTATCCATACAAAATAGTTTAATGGGGTTATTATTCTTAATATGCATATATATGATATCAAATAATTACAGTCACTGATTAATACATATATTTACTATTTTAAACATTTAAACTGAAAAATTTATATGGTTCAAAGCCGAGTCCGGCTACTATAAACTAGTGTAATTTCAAACTAAATAACACACACATCTTAACCAGTGGATCTAATTTAATATTCGTGTACAGAGATAGGACTGGAATGACACTATGTCTTGCACAATATTAAAGTAGATCAAATGGTTTAAGATGTGGTGTTATTTAGTTTGAAATGACACTAGTGTTATAGTAGCCGGACTCTTCAAAGCCGGTCCATAATCCGATACGATAGTGGATATAAATTTATTTAGATTCTCAAATTTTTATTGAATACGAATTTGCTTATTTGTCTTATAAAATTTTAATGAATTTGCATTTAGTTTATATATTCAAGAATTAAGTACGATTCTTATTCATCTACTGGCCTAAATATAATCATACAATGGTGCTTAATTAGGAACCCTAATGCTCTTTCATTAACTTTTATTGGACACATGGCAATTAAGATAGGAGATCAGATTTTGTAAATAACTTTTTTTATTCAATATATTGTCAGCCAGCTACTTGCCAGACCTTAAAAAAAAAAATAGGAGATCAGATGGTGGGTACCTGACCACTGGTCAGGTAGTGGGGACCTCGAAGAATTGAACACACTAAAATAAGAAGAGATGGAGCTCTAAAGTTGTGTCTGTTAAGTTGTAATTGCTAATATGTATTTAGTTCGCGTGTTTTATGTGCTTTATTTGTGTTTTGTCATCGTGTATTCGTGTGTAGTGTGTACTGCTTTTTATTACGACTGTGCTCTGTGCTTCTTCTAAACTTTTTATAAGAAACTGATAGTAAACTCCATCCAGCATGCTTCTTTCCTTTTAGAAAAACGTGATTATTATTCTCTCTTAAAACAATAAAGAATTGAAGATATAGGCAACTAAAAAGGAACGGTAGGTAACACGTGGCATGCAACCAGCAGATGAGACATGATAAGTTTGGAGTTGGTCCCGTCGGGTGACCTATCATGATAATTTAATTTTAGTGGGACCACAAGCAGAGAAACTAATTTATAATTTTCTGTTTAATTTTAAGCTCTAAAGAATACCTCATCATGGGAGACCTATTCATGATATTCTCTGTTAGCTGTTTTTAATTTTTTCAAAATTGTTATACATTATAAATGTTTTATTAAAATAATAAAGTAGGGGGATTGACTCACTTCTTTAAGAAAA
>JAJGRW010000476.1:245034-280898 GCA_025461045.1 Carex parvula
AAACCTATCTGACATGTTTATCAATTAACAACCTTATTCTTTTTTTTTTTTATATATATTATACAGATGCCATGGTACTACTATCTACTTCTTGGTATTATTGATGTAGAGGCAAATTATCTCGGTAAGTGCAAACCTTAAAATAAGAGGGAATTTCATGTATATGCCTCAAAAACTTGGAAATTATGTATTTCCCCTCTAAAATTCATAATTTAAAAAAAATCATAATATTATATTTACCCTTCTAAACTTAAAAAACTCACAATTTACCCACTATAAATGACCCATTTCCCCTCGGAAACCGTCCAATTAGAAGACTGATATTTTTCTAAAACATGCCACATTTTTTTTTAAGTTTTTTAATGAAGGGTAAAATGGGCACTTCATAAATTTAAAGTGAGTTTTATTAGAAAAGACACTAGAATGGGTAAATTTGTGAGTTTTTAAGTTTAGAAGGGTAAATATGATATTATGAAATATTAGAGGGGGGAATACGTAATTTCCAAGTCTTTGAGGGGTACGTATACATGAAATTCCCCCTTAAATAAATTATTTGCCTTTTTAATTGCTTTTCTTATTACCATAATTGAAAATATATTTGTGTTTATTTATTTTTGTGGAATGTAGTTGTAAAAGCATATCAATACCATCTCTGACAAGTGTGATGCTTTGGATTGTTGGGCTATTCCTTGTGTGATGCTTCTGACATGGGTTTTTCTGAGAACACAATATGGCATCAAGAAATTTATCGGTGTGGCCATTTGTGTGGCGGGTTTGTATTGGATGTCTTCTCTGATGTCCATGCCGAAGATCGTGCAAGTAATAAATATCTTTCTAGTTACAATTTAATTGCAGTTAATAATGTTCAGAATTTTTTTTTTGGATAAAGAACACCTATACACAGTATCTAAGATTCTTTTGTATAATTGGATAATTAGAATATAAAAACCATCCAATCGAACCCTGTAACTTGAATGAAGCTCATCCCTAATTTTAGTATTCAACTCTTAAGTCTTCTTCTTTTATAAAGAGTTAAGAATTATATACTATGAAAAAATAAACTGTAATTACAATTAATGAGTGGGGATTTGCAATTTTTCTCAAAATTTTAAGAGCATGTGAGTATATTCTGTTTCAATACTATCTTTAAGGGCATGGAAAATGCTATATATCTAAGGTGCTGTTTATAATTATGGACAAGCAATTTTACTTGGGAAATTTTTTCTTTAAACAAAATTAAAATAACCCAGCAAAATATTAATTATATCAAAAGTAGTTAAACTCTTTTTTATTTTTTATTTTTCTATCTTTTCAACAAAGTTCAGAAGGACCTAATCCTTTGAAAGGTGACATGTTGGTGCTTGCGGGGGCCACTCTTTATGCGTGCAGTAATGTCGGTGAGGTACATTTTTTTGTTTTGCCAATTGTAATGTCATAAGTTACGTAAAGCTTGCTTTATTACATTATAATATTAGATGCATGCAAAACTGGATACTCCAATTGGAGGCTTAACAGAGTTTTTTCTATTTATTATATAAAAAGGGTTGATCAATGAAAGTATATTGTACTCATATTTTTTTGAAAAATACAGGAGTACTTAGTTAAAAAGGGCGATAGAACTGAAGTAATGGCTATGCTTGGTGTTTTTGGAGCGATCATCAGTGCTGTCCAAATGTATCCTTTTTCTATAGTAAATTGTTTGTAACAGATTAGTTTTAACCAGATAAAATGCTAATTTAGTTCTAACAGGAGGTTAGAACAAAAATTTCATAAATTGACCTTTGAATCAGTTAAAATTATCATTTGTATATTATTTTGTTGGTTTCTTAACATACATCTACAGAAGCATCATAGAGCGTGATGCGCTCCGAGACGTTCATTGGACTGCTGGTGCTGTATGCACTCTTTCTCTCTCTCTCTTTAAAAAAAAAAATGGTATATGATATTGATGAAGATTTTATTTGGTCTATGATGTTTAATGTGTGGTTTTGTTCTTCTAATTTTTAGGCATTTCCATTTTTCGGCTTTTCATTGGCTATGTTCGTATTCTACTCTACAGTTCCATACATACTCAAGGTACACAAAAAAATATCGATCGTAAACTAGAAAAATAACTGAAATGTAACCTATTTAATAAGAACAGGGTACCAAACCCAATTGGCTATAATTATTCTTTTCAAAGTTTATCAAAGAAATAATCATCTCCATTTCGACTTAATGCTGCAGATTGTTGGTGCAACTGTTCTGAACCTCTCACTTCTGACCTCTGACATGTGGGCTGTTTTGATCAGGATCTTTGCTTATCACGAAAAGGTTCATCTCTACTTCCCAAATTAGTCTTGTAAAACTTTTTTTTTCATTTCTCAAAAAAAAAAGTTAGGCTAATTTTGTTATCTTTTGAATTATCTTACTGTACAGGTTGACTATATCTACTTCATAGCTTTTGCTGGTGTAGCAGTGGGCCTTGCTATTTATTCCTGGTATGTGTACTGTTTCAACATATTTATATATTAATTTGTCATTGTATCATTGCATAAATGCAATTTCGTTTTTCATTCTTTAATCCCTTGTGTGCATTGTTTTGTTCTTTCTTTTCTGAATTGGAGTTTTTTTTTTTCCCTTATCTCATTTTGTTCATTAGAAAAATTTACAAATTTATCCTTTTGATTCAATGCAGGAGTACTGATAAGGATGAGCGGCGAGCACAAGTGGCAGTGGATAACGATGAAAAATCGATACCAGATGAAGAAGCACAAATCGAATCCTCTGATAATCAAATCGCTCAAAGAGAAACCGATAAGCCTAAATCCGATGATGTGAAGCATTTCCCATCTACCTCGTCAGATTTTTCAAAATAGTTACCAATTTATTCAAAGCTGAAGAATGGAAGCAAGTTCATGTTTTTTCAATTTTGGGATGATTCCAAGTTCAAAATTAAAGCATGTTATGTCATTCTCTTTTTTTCTTTTGTTTTTCTTAGGATAGTTCAGTATTTGTGATCATGGTTTCAAAGAATTGACAAGTTCACATGTAAACTATAGGAAGTGGTACTCAAGCAAAGAAAAATATAAAGAAAGTTTTAATTTTTATGTTATGGTGTTTTTTTTTTCATCCATTGTGTAATCACTCTTTGTTGTTTAATAAATCATCATAATCCTTAGAGAAGCAAATTAAATTATTAATTGGTTTTGTTGCATGATCTATCAAGGGAGAATTTACTGCTACTACTATAAGAACTCCATATGTTTCTGTTCAAAAATATAAAAAAAAAAAATTGTACCAGAATACTGATTCAAACGTCTTTACAATTTTGCTGAAGAGAACTTAAAATACTAACTAATATCTATTTATTTTTCAGTTCTTTTGAACTAGAATTTTTTTTGAACCACGGTCAGAATGGGGATATTAGTTCATTTTAAGATTCAAAATGTTTAATATTTTGCTTGAAAATCAATCCAGAAAATATAAAATCTCTGGTGCACCCGTTATAATATTGATTTTATCACACCTCATTCATCTCTAGTGGAATGAATCATGATAGATTAATCACTCATATATTTTACAACAACAGAGAAAAACATATTTGAGTTCCAATACAAAATTTCAAAGTAACAAAACTAGAAGAAAGAGGAAAAAGTTAAAACTCAAAAACAGGTTATCACTCTCTTTGTTGTCAAAGTTATTCTATTGATTCTTTTAAGAAATTAGTAGAACTCAATCAGATGCCACATCAACCCCATTCTTTGATAAAAATTCCTTCGCCTCCACTATGTCCTGCATACATAATCCAAGGTCAAAATAAATCGCAACTCCAAACTGAATCTAGTTAAATGGTACCAGTACCAGTACCAGTACACAACAGCATATTTATGGTTCATTTTTTGACAATTTGCATGCAAAAGTAAAGAGGTAAAGAGGTTGAAACAATGGGTATAACTGGTGATATACAGATCTAACCTGATTTCATTGACTCATTTAAAATTGCTTGTAAATAAAAAAATTCAAAACCTGTTGTAGTAGAACAGCTTCCTGAGGGCACGTAGGGAAGAACATCAATCCAATTCCAACCATGAAAAGACCATAACACCCCAATGCAACAACTAGGTATATTGGAAGCTGTTCAAAAACAACAAAAATATAAAAAACCTTACTTTGATCAAGGATCAAAATAAAAATTCTAGGTTTTGGAATTGAATCTGACCAGCCAAGTATAATTAGGAGGAAGTAAAGAGGTTTGAAGGAGGCCGATCCATATAGCTGAGATTGCAGCAAGTACTGATGTTATTTTAAATATGTGCTTCATCTGACTTGTATAATTTGATTGATTGATTTATTGATTGTAGAGAATTTTCACTACATAAACATAACAAAATAAAATGTTAATATAATTAATATAACAAGGAGCCACTTATTATGAACAAAAACTATGTAAAGGTTAGATCTAAGTATTCTACCAGTACATCTATTCCATTCCAAAAATAAACAGTTCAGGTATGATTTACTGGTTTTTCATTTATTTGGAATCCTGTGATCCTATTGCTGGTAAAATTAAAATTAGCATTTGCACTCCATTGCTATGTTGCTATCAATACCAGGGTATGGAAAATCTACAATTCCAATCCAAACACTAATTTTATAAATCTAGATTAGATATCTGTTAACTAACCTGATTGGATTGGTACCAAATCACCAGTGAACTGAACTCGAGTAGAGACGAGAACGGAGCGCGGTGACGCCAGAAGAAGGCGAGATCTGTAAGACTATAACCTTGGAGAGAGGAGTAAGCAAAGAAGAAAGAGCGAGAGAAATTGGGCCTGGATCGGCCGATTTCACGGACGCGAGAGAGAGAGGCCTAGCATGGGTCCAACCGTGTAGAATGAGATCTGACTCGTTCGTTTCAATCTGGCACGAATCGCGAACACCTAGATTCCAACTAGGCTCGGCTGGGTAGGTCCTAATCCGGAAGTACCCCAAATTTTGAGTGTAGATCCGAGCCGTCCGATAAGAATCTGGACCAATTCGGTCCGAATAAAATGCACGGGACCCTTTAACATTCGTGCGAGAACAGATCGGACGGTCCTTATATAAACTCAAAATTTCGAGAAAGTGTAGGTCCGAAGGGCTTTGGACTTAACTTTGGTCCGATGGACACTAGAGCCGTCCGATTTACTTTAAGACTCGCGCTGTCTTGATCTGAGAAACGTGCGCACGAATTTTGAAGTACATCGGCCGGCTCTGGTGCTCATTGGACCTAAAAGTAGGGCCAAAGCCCATTGAACATACTCTGTACTCCATTCAGTGAAAGAGAAATTCAGTCTATCAGATTTAAAAATTAGGGGGAATTTCACGTATATCTCTCAAAAACCTCAAAATTACGTATTTCCCCCTCTAAAATTTGAATTTTACGTATTTTCCCTGAAACTTCAAATATTCACAAATTTATCCATTTTATTGTCTTTTATATTAAAACTCATTCTAAATTTATAAATATCCATTTTAACCTTTATTAAAAACATAAAAAGCCATCAGACTCAAATTTAAATCTGAATGGTTTATCTACCGCCGAACTTCTTTTAGATTTGTGCGGGCAAGATCGGTACAAATCTTGATGAGAACACACACGCATATTAAAGCGACATGCACATATCTTAATGTGATGCGTGCGGATCGGAATTGCTTTAAGATCTTTGCATACTAGATCAGCACTAATTTTGAAGCGATGCGCACTAATCTTAATGCAATGCGCAAGGAAATACGTAATTTCAAAGTTTGCAGGGAAAATACGTAATTTTGAAGTTTTGAGGGGTATACGTGAAATTCCCCCTAAAAATTAAAACTGAAACGAAATGTTGTCTGTTACTGTTAATGAAATCACGAGAGGGTTGATTGATGTAATTAATCTACGGTGGATTTGTCTTTTGTCATGTCCATGGAACGCAAATCCTTAAAGACCTAAACCCCCGCCTCCCATTCAATCGCTGCCTCGCGAATCGGTTCTGGAACTCAGCAGAGCAATCAATCAACCAGTAACCAGTGCTTCTCTTCTCCGTCACCCCGTCTACTCAGCAAGGTAAAATTTTTCAAACTATAGGAGCAAATGCTATAGATATCTATCTCGTATACTACAAATTAATCCTTCCTTCTACATTCTACATATTCAATTTTGTCGTAATTTTGCTTATTTTTGAATTTTGTTTATTTCTGCCCAGGTGCTATTCTTGTATGTTAGGCGGTTGGTGGTAAAAATTGGCAATGGATTCAAGCAGAGCGTTTGTGAAGGATGTTAAGCGCCTCATTGTCAAAGTTAGTTTTTTTTTTTTTTCTCTCTTTGTTTAGGGTGTAGGGTTTAAGGTACTGGTAAACTGGTAAGGAAGTAGGGGCTGGTACAGTACGGTGCGGTCCGGTGTGCTAACTCTTGTACCGGTCACCTTGTCCCGACCACATGCTTGTTGTGCTAACTCTTGTACCAGTCAAAGTGGTTTCTGACTCCGGTTGGGTTTCATTTCTAGCCTACCCCAACTTGTTTGGGACTAAAGTATTGGTTGTTGTTGTTGAACTGGTCGAGTGCATTTTCTCTTAAATTTCTTTTTGTTTATATAGGAGTGTCTTGAAATTTGTCATACTTTCCCTATTAGAAAAAGGCAGATTCCATTGTTTCTCTTCCCCTCTCTCAATTGAAAAAAAATAGCGTTTTCAATTCATCATATTTTCCGGGTCTCTCATATTTCTCTCTGCGGAGGAGTGAATTTTTTGAAGGAGGTCCATGACTTAAATTAAATAATTTGTCTGTTTTGTTTTTCAATTTAATAGATTGGAACTGCTGTTGTGACGAGATCAGATGGGAGATTGGCAGTTGGTCGATTGGGTTCTTTATTTGAGCAGGTAATACTAAACTGGTCAAAAGATACACTCATTCTATTTACCTCTGCATTACAACTATGTTGTAATTTAATTTCATACAAATGCAGCTTCAAGAACTGAACACTCAAGGGTATGAGGTTATTTTGGTGAGTTCAGGTGCTGTCGGTGTGGGACGTCAACGCTTGCGTTATAGAAAACTTCTCAACAGCAGGTTCATTTCTCTTAATTAACTCTTTCATTGTTTCCAAATTTCTAGGGTTTTTCTAGTGAGGCTATGGTACTATGCATAGCATGCAATGGTTCGTTTTATGGATCAATGTCTCTGTTTCCAAAGTCCAAACAGTCGATCTGAACCGTTCAACATGATCTCCATATAAAAATGTATCTGTAGATCAAATTTAACATTTTTTAGAATTTTCTTACTATTTTTTTAGATAGGTAGAAAATCACTTGATCTAAAAATTCTAGACCATTCAAAAATAGTTATTTTCTACCTACTAAAAAAATAGTAAAAAAGTTTCTTAAAAATGTAAAATTTAGTCAGCAAAAATATTTTCATATGGGGATCATGTTGAACGGCTGCATTATAGTAAGCTTCTCAACAGCAGGTTCATTTCTCACAATTAACCCTCTCATTGTTTTCAATTTCTAGGTTTTTTTTTTATTGGTAATCTTTCTTTGATATATTTTTTCTCTTCTGGTTCAGTTTTTCTGATCTCCAAAAACCACAAGTTGAGCTTGATGGGAAGGCATGTGCAGCAGTTGGGCAGAGTGGCCTAATGGCTCTTTATGATGCCTTGTTTAGTCAGGTGAGTTTTTCTTTCTCTAATCCCTTTTACTGAGGTTTTAGATTTTTATCTTATTTATTTTTTATTTTTTGTTCATACTGGTTTTAGTAGCATACAAATTGATTTCAGCTTGACGTGGCGTCATCCCAACTTCTTGTGACTGATAAAGATTTCAAGGATCCTGAATTTCGAAATCAACTCAGCCATACTGTGAATTCCCTACTGTCACTTAAAGTGGTACCAGTATTCAATGAGAATGATGCCGTTAGTACCAGAAAGGCTCCTTATGAGGTCTTATATATATTTTTCTATTCCCAAGCATTATTCACTTTAGACTCAATCACTTATTTATTTTGAACCAACAATACTGTTACCAAGTTGTACTTCAGAGATGTAACTATGTATTATTTTTTGTTCTCAGGATTCTTCTGGAATCTTCTGGGACAATGACAGTTTAGCGGCACTATTGGCTTTGGAATTAAAAGCGGATCTCCTTGTATTATTGAGTGATGTCGAGGGGCTTTACAACGGCCCACCTAGCGATAGTAAATCAGAGCTCATTGACACCTACATAAAAGAAAATCATGATGAGACGATCACTTTTGGAGACAAATCTAGGGTTGGCCGAGGAGGCATGCAAGCCAAAGTCAAGGCTGCAGCCTGTGCTGCTACCCAAATTCCTGTTGTAATAACTAGGTATGTATTCTATTCTTTTGTACTACATCTGTATTGATACAGCTAAGGGTTGCAGCACTAGATACTGGTGACTTGCCAGTCAGATCCAGTACTAAAAAAAAATATCATTCAATGTTTACTGCTGAAAAGTTATCACATGGATGTAATCTTACGAAATTAATAGCAGAAAGAGCCTTTTATCAGATTTGCATAAAATGCTGATTAGTTTTGTATCAGTAGTCACATATGGCCAGTGAATAACATGAATTTTGAATTTTTCTGTATGACTCTCTAGTTCAGTCTGTTGTTAAATATAAGGGGGAATTTCATGTATACTCCTCAAAAACCTCAAAATGACGTATTTCTCCCTCTAAAATTCATAATATCATATTTACTCCTCTAAATTTAAAGACCTCAGAAATTTACCCAATATATTTCCTTTGCTATTAGAACTCACAAATTCCTGTTGTAATAACTAGGTATGTATATAACATGCCTTCTATCTGTTTTATTTTGTACTACAGATAGCAGCTAAAGGTTATAGCACTAGATACTGGTGACTTGCCAGTCAGATCCAGTACTGGATTAGTTTTGTATCAGTAGAGTCACATAGGGGTGTTCATTGGGTCCGGTTTATTTGGTTTTCAATCGAACCGAATATTTTTGGATTAAAAGGTTCGGTTTTTCGGTTTAAATGGATCTATTCAGTTGAATTTTTTTAATTACTTCGCTTTTTTATATTTAGTTCAGTTTATATTTTTCAAAACCGAAAAGGCCGAACTGACCAAACTCTATATGCCAAATCCATGCTTCGGTTTTTGAACTTAAAATGAAGAAATATATGGTTAGGATATTTTAGAACATCTACATATTTTGTATGGAATTGAACAATGTGTGTAATGTCAACAACTAATATATCTATATTCAATTTATTTCTATGATTATTAAATGTATTTGTGTATGTATTGAGTTTGGACCTTTAAAATTTAATCTCGTATTTCGGTTCAACCAAACAAACCAAAATTTACTTGAGTTATTTTGGTTCTGTTGTTATTCGGTTGACAAATTTAATTCGGTTGGTTCGATTATATTTTTGAAAACCGACTAAAATTTTGGTTTGACTACTTTAATTCAGTTTTAACCGAACTGACCCAACGAACACCCCTTGAGTCATGTATGCCAGTAAATAACATGAATTTTGAATTTCTGTATGACACTCTAGTAGTTCAATCCGTTGTTAAATATAATTTAGTTAAGTGGTAAATACAACTTTTGGAGGTTGATATGGCATTATTTTTTGAAGTGGTTTTACAAGAGATAGTATTTTGAAAGTGCTACAAGGGAAGAAGGTCGGAACTCTCTTCCCAACAAAAAGCATGCTGAAAGAGATTGTGGGGTCCACTAAAGAGATTAGCCCCCGTGACATGGCGGTTTCAGCAAGAGATTGCTCCCGCCGCCTCCAGGTAAAGTCTTAACCAATTATGTACACTATATTCACTCACAACCAGTAAATTTTTTTTATCAGCTAAAAAAATGCAACATTTATGGTACATTTCATTTGCAATATAATTGTTCGAGGTTTTAAATATATTTCGACACTTGAACCTATTTGCAAGGTCTGTCTGTATGTTATGTATGTAATTAACGAAATATTTAAATACATAGAGAGAATCAGTAATAAAATTAAGATAGTTTTTTGTCCATCATTATTAAATATTTTCTTACAGAACCATATGCGTTAAATCTTTTTCTTATTTTGTTGGATGAGATCTATATCGTGTTTGCACTTTGTTTATAAATAGAGTATATCATCAGAGGAGAGAAAAAAGATACTGCTTGATGTAGCGGATGCATTAGAAGCAAATGAAGCTAAAATCAGAGTAGAAAATGAGGTTGATGTGGCGGTTGCGCAGCAAGCTGGGTATGAGAAGGCTTTAGTCTCTAGGTTAACTCTCAAGCCTGGAAAGGTAATCTCGTAAATTATTCCATGTTTGTCATTACGTGTTTCAAAAAAATCAATATAAATTTGAGATGGGCTATTGTGCTTTGCAAATTAAGGCCTTTGTTTTAATTTGCGTCTCTATTTTGCAATTTCAAAGTCCAAACAGTCGATCCGAACCGTTCAACATGATCTCCATATGAAAATGTGCTTGGAGACTAAATTTTACATTTTTTGAAAAAAAAATTACTATATTTGTTGTACTATATTTGTTGTAGGTACAAAGCCACTGATTTTTAATGGTCCAGAATTTTTTGAAAAACAACGCTTTTTCTACCTATCTCAAAAAATAGTGAAATTTTTCCAAAAAATGTAAAATTTGGTCTCCAAGCACATTTTAATATGGAGATCATGTTGAACAGTTCAGATCGACTATTTGGACTTCAAATGACCACTTTAATTTGCGAAGCACCATAGCCCATCTCTATAGATTTGAACCAAAGGTTGTGTATAGATATTTGTATTTAGTGCTCATACTCTGATTGGACCTAGCCTGATTATGTCACACTAAATTTTGTTTATTTTGGTGTGTTTTGCAACATTCTGTACAGATATCTAGCCTAGCAAAATCGATCCGGGTACTTGCTAACATGGATGATCCAATAGGCCAAATACTCAAAAGAACAGAGGTTAGTTCTTACATTTCAAGTGTTGCTAGAATACACTGTATTAAATGATCTCAGTTTCAGTTTGTTTACTATACTACAGCACAATTACCGCTTGCTATTTAATTGGTGCTTTCTGTCTTACTTTTTGCCTTTATTTGACTGAAATGTAAGAAAAAGGAACAAAAAGGAATTAAGTATGATTGTTGAGTGAGGCTATGGTACTATGCATAGCACAGATTAGTCCTTACTATGGATCAATATCTATATTTTCAAAGTCCAATATTTTTTAATATTTTTTTTACAATATTTTTTTATATCAAATTTTATATTTTTTTTACAATATTTTTTTATAGGTAGAAAATCACTACTTTTGAATGGACTAGAATCTTAGAACATGTGATTTTCGACCTATTTAAAAAAATAATAAATAAATTCTAAAAAATGTAAAATCTGGTCTATGGAGATCATGTTGGATGGTTCACATCGATTGTTGGGACTTTGAAAATTGAGATATTAATCCATAGTATGGACCAATATGCGCTATGCATTGTACCATAGCCTCAGTCATGATTGTTTGTGATTCATAAAAGCACCCATCTACGTTACCAACACTGTTCTTTATTTAATAAAATGATGAGGGCACAAATTCCTTTAATATTTTCCAGGTTGCTGATGAGTTGGTTCTTGAGAAGACATCGAGCCCTTTGGGGGTTCTTCTCATAGTGTTTGAGTCCCGTCCCGATGCCTTAGTGCAGGTATAATATCATGACTTTAAATTGTTTCAAAAATTGAAACAACTGGGTTTTTATTAAACATGTTAACTACATCTTGCTTGCTTAAGTGTAGCTTAGTGATTTATATATTTTTTTTTATTTCTCTTGGAACCACAGATTGCATCTTTGGCAATTCGAAGCGGTAATGGGTTACTTCTGAAAGGAGGTAAGGAGGCAATGAGATCCAATGCAATTTTGCACAAGGTGATGGAATTTAATTTTACCGCTGTCATTTAAAAGGCAAAAGAAAATGCCTAATGTAAAAAAGATGATAAAATAGGTTATTACTGGAGCAATTCCGGCCTCAGTTGGGGAAGGACTCATTGGTCTTGTCACATCAAGAGATGAAATCGCAGATTTGCTGAAGGTGTGCGAGTGTACTTATAAATTTCATTAAATAATTTTCTCTAAAAGGAGTAACAAACTAAAAAGAGTAGGGTTAAAATGGGGTAAAGATTTTAACAGAGCAGTTTTGGCTTTATGCCGTGCACAGACAATAGAATCAAAACAGCACTGCATATGTTTTGTGTGCTGCATGAAGCCAAACCTGCTCTGTTAAAATCTTTACCATGCCCCACTGCTTAATTTCCTATCTAAACAAATAGAAAGAATTTCCAAAAAATATAAAATTTGGTCTCCAAGCACATTTTAATATGGAGATCATGTTGAGCGGTTCAAATCGACTGTTTGGACTTTTAAAACGGTGATAAAAATGTGAGGCTCCAAACTAAAACACCTTAATTTGTCTAGTTAAAAGGAGTTGGAAACTAGAACGTGTCTTTAATGTTTATTTTGTAGCTTGATGATGTGATTGATCTTGTAATCCCAAGAGGAAGCAATAAGCTCGTGTCTCAAATCAAGGCATCAACGAAAATTCCTGTTTTAGGACATGCTGGTAAGATTTTGATGCTAAAATTTATCCTATGGATTACTTTTAGTTAAACTTATGTCTTCGTTTCGGGGATCTCATAACTTACCTGAATGGATTGATTTTTTATTGTTTTTAAATTTGATCTATGAGATTCATTGACTAAATATACCAGTGGTACAGGCACTATTAGAGAACAGTTATTTGCTTGCTTTATTTTCTACTTTTATGATTAGCTTGTAATGTACAACTAGTTTGTAAACTTTTATTTAATTAATACAAATTGCTAGTGCGCATTTCACCCCCTAACCTTCATAAAGAGAGAGAGAGAGAGAGAGAGATTCATTGACTAAAGAAAACTAAAATTCTTGACTCTTTTACTCCAGATGGCGTATGTCATGTTTATATTGACAAATCAGCTGACATGAGCATGGCAAAGAAAATTGTATTGGATGCAAAAATTGACTATCCAGCAGCCTGCAATGCTATGGTGTTTCTATTTTCTTGTTACCTCATTTACTCAAATATTTACTGCAGTATTTTTTTTCCTTTCTATATTTTATTTAAAATTACTTGATTTTTCAGGAAACTTTGCTTGTGCATAAGAGCTTGTTAAAATCTGCTGACATAAAGGACATTATTTTTGAGATGGAAACAAAAGGTTTTATATCTTCACATTCTTAAATTTTATATTCTAGTACGAGTGAGGCTATGGTATTATGTATAGCGCAGATTGGTTTGTACTACGCATCAATATTTCCGTTTTGAAAGTCCAAATAGTTGATCTGAACCATTCAACATGATTTTCATATGAAAATATACTTGCAGACTAAATTTTACATTTTTTAGAATTTTTTTACTATTTCTTTAGATAGGTAGAATATTATAACTTTTGAATGTTCTAGAATATTTAGATCAAGTGATTTTCTACCTATCTAAAAAAATAGTAAAGAAATTCTAAAAAATGTAAAATTTGATCTACATGTACATTTTCGTATGGAAATCATGTTGAACGGTCCAGATCGATTGTTTGGACTTTGAAATGGAGATATTGGTCCATAGTACGGACCAATATGCGCTATGCATAGTACCGTAGCCTCACTCTTCTAGTACATATCATATCTGGAAGATTGACATTCGGACAACATGTGACAGGAGTGACAATTTTTGGGGGACCCACTGCCAGCAAAGAATTGAGCCTTCCAAAGGTGGAGTCGTTTCATCATGAGTATAGTTCACTGGCATGCACCGTTGAATTTGTTGATGATGTTCATGCTGCCATTGATCATATTCACCGCTATGGGAGGTATAATAACACCAGTTTCTTAGAACTATGAAAATGTTTTGTTCATTTTTTTTTATCATGAATTTTAATTGTATTTAACAATTTTAGTGCACATACGGATTGTATAGTCACTTCAGATGATGAGGTTGCTGATATCTTCCTCAAACAAGTTGACAGGTATTATTTTATTGTGCATCAATAGCTAGTGAGGCTACGATACTGTGCAAAGTTTAAATTGTCGATCTGAACTGTTCAACATTAATTCCATATGAAAATGTACTTGCGGACTAAATTTTATGTTTTTTTAGAATCTTTTTACTATTTTTTTAGATAGGTAGAAAATCACTATTATTGATGGAATAGTAAATTTTTTTAAAAAATGTAAATTTTTCTACCTATCATGTTGAACGGTTCAGATCGACTGTTTGGACTTTGAAAATGGAGATATTGATCCATTACGGACCAATATGCGCTATGCATAGTACCATAGCCTCAATCATCAATTTTTGCTTTTTTATGGTCACAAATGTGGAACTTAACACACTCTTTCTCTCTCTCTCTCTCTCTATATATATATCTACCTCTCTCTTCTTAGCGCTGCTGTCTTCCATAATGCAAGCACAAGATTCTCTGACGGAGCTCGCTTTGGATTAGGTGCAGAGGTACTGATTTAAAACATTTCTTCCAGATATCCTTTTAATTTTCTATTCAGGAGTTACTTGATTTTTCATTTTGTTATTGGTTTTGCTGATTTCTTGGTTGTGCAGGTTGGAATAAGCACAGGTAGGATTCATGCACGGGGCCCTGTTGGTGTTGAGGGGCTTCTAACAACTAGATGGTAATATTATTTCCCATTTAACATTGCTCTTATGAATTCATTTCTTTCTGCATTTATGTTCTGTTTTGATGTTTTTTGGCATATAATTCATCAAAATTGTTTACTATTCTCAAAGTTTGTAAACTCAAGTCGATACTAGATTGTAGGCAAGGGTAGTTGTTAACAAACAGCATAAAATAAAGGGAGAACTCATGCTACATATTTTTAATTTTTCTTAATAAAGGGTAAAATGGGTAATTTTTAAATTTAAAATGAGTTTTAATAAAGAAGACAATAAAATGAGTAAATTTGTGAGTTTTTGAAATTTAGAAGGTAAATATGATATTATGGACTTTCAAGGAGAAAATACGTAATTTTGAAGTTTTTTAGGGGTATACATGAAATTCCCCCTAAAAAAAATAAAGAACTCTAAAAATTAAGTTTACTGATTGGGCAATAATGTGTCTTATTATAACTGTCTTCTAGCTTTCAAAAATTTAAGTTCTGGTAAAAAATTCTTAATAAAGGGTAAAATGGGTCATTTTTAAATTTTAAATGAGTTTTAATAGAAAAGACGATAAAATGGGTAAATTTGTGAGTTTTTGAAACTTAGAAGGGTAAATATGATATTATAAATTTTAGAGGGGCAAAAATACGTAATTTCGAAGTTTTCGAGGGATATTACGTGAAATTCCCTATAAAAAGAAAATAAAGAACTCTAAAAATTAAGTTTACTGATTGGACAATAAAGTGTCTTACTGCCTTCAAGCTTTCAAAAATTTTAAGTTAATGGTAAAAATATCTACAGGATTTTGAAAGGAAATGGGCAAGTAGTGAATGGTGACGAAGGCATTGTGTACACCCACAACAATCTTCCTTTGTAATGCCACTTGGTACGTTTCAAGTCTTATCACCCTTTTTCATGTGCATTATATCATTAACAGACTTCAGAAATATCGATCGTGATTTTCTTTGAAGGTGGTCGATCTGTTGCCTTTTGAAGACTCATCATGGCTTATGTTCTTTCTATGTACCAGTGATGTAGAATGTAATGAGGCTGTTGTTTAACTTATCATGGAATAATAAGTATTATTTAATAATAATATAATAGCAATAATAATTATATATGTACTGCTTAGTTGTGATATCTTATGAGTTAAGAACAAAGCAGAGACTTATTGTGGTTATTTAATCTCTACCAAATCACTCTACATAGTTCTGTTATGAGGCTTTCAGTAAATCTATTGGTACAAGAAGATCAAATCAGATAGGATTGTAGATCTTATATGGTGCTTGGACTTGTCATATACTGTATGTATGAAGGTATATACTGAGTAGGGGTGTAAACAGAGCAGATTCGGAGCGGATAATGCTAATACCAAATCTGTATCCGTCTTTCAATGAGCGGATATGGATACGGATACAGATAATAAATGGATAGCAAAACTCAAAACCATATCCGCCTTAACCGAATACGGATACGGAGCGGATAATCTCCGAATACGGATACGGAACGGATAATTGTCGGGTATTGAGTCATATGTATTTTAAGATACAAATACCAATTAATAAAATTCAAATATGAAATCCTTTTAGCATATAACATGTTTGATTTACAAAATATAAAAGATATAAGGTCCGGATCTCTACTAAAATTAGTCCCACGAATGAAAAGATATAAAAATGAGACATCATATATAGAAATCGCTTTGGATACGGATACGGATATATGTGGATATCCGCTCTGTTTAGAGGTATAGAAATTTATCTGTTTCCGTATCCGTGTATTTTGACTATGTTCAATATATATCCGTATCTGTATCTGTTAAGTATCTGCTCCGTTGAAAACGGATACGGATAGTAGCCAGATACGGAGCGGATAATCCGGATCCGTTTACACCCCTAATATTGAGTGTTAGGTTGTACTTTTTTTTAATATATCTATTATCTAATTTTATGAAAATTAAAAGCAACTTTCTTCTTCTAAAGATTAAAATTTGTCTAAAAATCTAAATTTATAATCCTTTTCGAAAGATTAAAAAAGCAACTTTTTTTTTAATTTGTCAAAAGATTAATAAAGCAACTTTTTTTTTTAATAATCCTTGTCATCAGGACACAGCTGTACCAGTTTCCGTACAGAGTGTCGATAGTTGCCAACCTGAAATTGATTGAGATTTGTCAAAAATCAGAGGTACAAAATACACATAGATGATAGATGAACAAAAATAAAAATAAAATCTGGTATATAATTTGAAGCTTCTTCAATTGAGATTTGGACTACCAGTGAATTATAGGAATTATACACAATCGATGCCATAGTTTATAATTATTTTATTGTTGAATATTGAAACAATAAGGGAGAGACTAGACAAGAGTACAATTCCCTTCCCACGATAAACAATAAGGGAGAAAAGAAGAAAATTAATTGGTGTGCAGGATTTTAATTCAATGTCAGAAAACCAGGAAGAGAGACAGACAAAGAGTTGTCTTAGGAAAAAAAAAAAAAAGATACAGAAAGAGTGACCTAGCTAGGGATTGACCCTGAAAACAAAGGACTTATGCAACAGGAAAGATTTCAATATAGTGGTACAAGAAACTTTGCAGCAACTGCAAAGGTTTAAAAAAAAAAGATATACTGGTACAAGAAAAAGGAGAAATCTGGTTCTGGAACAGAAAAATAGTATTAATTTCTCATGTCCACTAATTCTGATTTCTGAAAACTCAATCCAGTTAATTCCAACTGAAAGAATTACATACTTTTTTCCTTTATTTAAATTTACTTCTAATACCAAGCAGTATTGTTATAATTTAAAACTTTGAGCTTCCATTTTTGTGAATTTCACTTTTTATGTTTTGAAGCAATCAATAGTCCCAAGTATCTAGTATGAACAACACTTGTACTGAACCAACCTGCAAGGCTGTTCCAGCTCTTCAGATATGACAAGTCGTTTTTCTATAGAAGCTCTACCAGTAACACACTTGCCTACATTTACCAGCATACAACCAATCATTAAAGACAATATGACAAATTTTATTATATCAAGAAAATGGAATTATCAATTATTACATACATTTTATTACGCTGGTTTTCTAGAGGAAATGGCGAATCAGTTCTCTTGTAGGTAAACGTAGAGCCTCCTTTTTGTAAGTTTCCCAAACTTCAACTATGCCTGACAGAGCAACATGAAATAAAGTCAATATTTGAAAATGCTACATCCAGTTCAATCAAATACCATGAATTAAAGGATGCAAAGAAACAAACACGAAAGAGCCAATTCTAGTAACAACATCCACCCAATGAATTTTCAAGTGAGAACGGGACAACACTAACTAAACACTTTCCAAATGAAACCCTAAAAATGATATAAAAGATAAAAGGAAAAAGATACACTGAAACATAAAACCTTGAACTGATAAAGCTGAGGTTTGTAAAAAAAAGATTCATCCGTGTTTAAAGGGAATCAGAATTGCATATCGTAATAGAGTAGAGAGAAGGAGAGAAATCAGAACAGTATTGATTAATTGCATTTCATTATTTTCCATGTTTACAATACAATGCAGTAGTAGCTTATATAGAGTATAGACAACTAATCAGCCTAGTAACAGAAAACAGTTACTGTTTGACTCTGGTCAAATCAGATCGGTTGAGAGGGACTGAATCTGGTGCTGGTATGACTGACAAAGTCATGGGTCTAACAGTGTTCCTTCTCAGGGACAAAGTTCCTTCAGAGAATTTTTTTCAAAGTTTACCTAGAGAGCCGGCGCAAGCCATGTGACAGAGCTTAAAGAGGTGAGAGAGGTGGCGCACAGGAAGGTGTGAGAGGCATAAAAGAGGAAGGGAGAGAAACCCAGCTGACAAAGAGCAAGGGAGAGAAACCCAGAATAATCTCAAAACAGTGATTTTTCGGTCTGGACCGTTCGATATGCATCAAAATTAGTATGTCAGATTTAAATTTCTAGGTTGGTTTATAATTTTAAAATTGTACGAATTTTCGTGAATCAAACAATTTAGACCGATTATCGATAGTCATTGGATACACCTAGCTCCCTTGAACTCATGTGTTCTTATTTTAGCAACAGTTAGTACTGTGTGGAAAACAAGAATAATGCTATTAATTTTATTTAGAAAAAGGGATAGAAATACTAAAAATTCTTGATTAATTAATTACATGCATTTTATTAACACAGAATTTGCATTGGTTCATGCCACACTGGAGATGCTCTAAGCAAGGCATGGCATTTTTAAATCTTGTTTTATATAATTTCTAGATAACTCATTTGGGATAATTGTCAACTTAGCTGTACCGTTTCAACGTCTGATTCATTATTATTATTTTTTTCAATAAAACAAAGTCAAATATATTAGTTGTACAGATAATTTAGATTATACCCCCAAAAGTTCTCTCCTCCACACAAAACACAGAGAAATGGAGGTGGAAATTATCAACAATTAAAATTACATTTTAACTCCATTGGAATACATGCTAGGGGCCTTAATGCAAGAAACTAATTTGAGAAACATTAGGTGCTTTCTAGAACAATAAATTTTCTTTTAACACATCTGAAATGATTGTGGATATTTGACATATATAAACATTGAATAGTTACATGAAAATATAAAAACTATAAAAACTGAAGCGTTATAGAAAGAGTTACATGAAATGTTGAAACAAAAGTTATAGAAAGATAAAAGCTTTAATTACAACTATTAAGTTTTGATTAAAATAATTTGATATTTTGTTCTTGTTCAAAGAATGAAAGACTTTATTCATTGTTGAATTAGCCAGGCAACTTTATTAATATATTAGATGCATTAGGATGATAGCTAATTAAAGTTGTTGTTTTTTTTAAAAAGGTATATATAGTTTATATTGACAATAAAATTTATTTGATAATTATGATAACTGACATGATTGATCAATATTAAACTCAAATTATCATCGTAAAACTAGCGACTAAGATCGGTTTAACAACGCAGATTTGTTATTGCTTAATCAACGGGCAAAAAAAATTCAGATCAAGACAAATTTGATACAATATTTATAATTATGGAGAACAAATGTACAAATTCAATTTTTCATTTTGATAAATTCCACGTTGATTGTGAAAAAAAGTTATAATTGCCAATATATTTGTTTTTCTTATAAAAAAAAAAGTGAGAATTTTTGATAGGAAATTCAACAAACAATTTAAGAGAACATGGCAATTTTGAAATCTGTAAAAATTAGAGAAAGTTTGGGTCTGATGGCCATTAGAAGCAAATTTGAGTTCGATGGACATCAACACCGTCCGATGCGCTTTAAGATTCGTGCAATGGAAGCAAATAAAGTCTGTTTAGAGTCTCCACAGCACATATTGTTCCTGAATATTACAAAAAAAAGGCCATTAAAATCGGTCACATAGTAAAATGCGTATGGCATGAATCTTTCATCTACAATGTAGTTTGAAGTTGTTTAAACTGCATGAAAAGTTAGTTGTGTCATGTATAATCGTTCATATACAAACAAAGTCATCATGCATCAATGACAAGTTCTACATGATATATATCTCTTTATAAAATGCTAGCCAACTATCTGTATAGCATATATTCATTATCTAATTATCACAGTTAAAGAAGTTTGAAATGTAAAATATAAAAAAAAATGCTAAATATACTTAATGAGATTGAAAAATAAAAAAATGATAAACCAATAAGATACTGGAGGATAACCATTAATAATAAAATCACACAAAATTAAAAAAGAAATTTGTATTTGAAAAACCAAACTTGCACCGTTCATCTCTAACTTCTAACTGATTAGTGAATATTGTTGAACCCTAAAAAGTTGGAATTTAATTAAATTGGACAAATATGTCATTTAATTAACAAATTGACCAATTAAAATATCAATCATATTTTAATTTGGTACAACAACACAAAATATGAGGCAAATTCCACAAAATAAAATTTATGATTAAATTCTGCATAAAAATCATAAAATACCTCTTCTAACTCAAAATGGTTGAAAAGTTATGAATTTTACAAAATCCAGTACTCTGATTGGTGCCACGTGGCATGGGGTACCCATAACAATTATTCTGTGACAGCTAGGTAAAAATTGGGGTGCACAAATGTCCTCTGACAGCCAGGGACTCACGAGTTAGTGACTGAGATGAAATTTCGCTGGACTCAAGAGATAGCTAGACTTGTTTAAAACAATTTAAACACGATACACCAGGCTGCCAGTTAAACGGTCTACGGAGAACCTAGTCTACCCAAACCATGAACCTAATCTATCCAAACACGATATTTTTATTTAATTTCAATATACGTAATATACATCTTCGGAATAAATTAAAATATGTTAAATATATTATTGTAATATCAAAATTGTACAAAATCGAAATGCAAATTTAATAATCCATCGAATATATTTTTGAGATCTAAGTACAAGTATATTATTCACATCCAAATTGAATTATCATAATATGGATGCTCTCATATTCATTAACAAGCTTAATAAAGTGTATTACATAATTATCAGACAAAATTATTATGAATAATATGAATATTTTGTTCTATTTAATATTTTTAATTTTTACAAAAAATATTACTATTACTTTTCAAAAAATAAATTATATGACACTTATTTTTTCAACTTTTCAATCTCAACTTAAGAAGGTAATGGTTTCAAAGCTGATCACGTGGATTTGAAGTTATTGTGTTATTTTAGCCCCTTATGCATAGTGAAAATAAAAGTTAAAAGAAAGATGTATTATTTCATTTTATTTTTTGGTCAGATTCAAGTATTCACCATTTTTATTTGTATTGTCCAACTTATTCCATATACTTGTTCGGCCATTCGATATTTCATTCTCTGCATTAACGTACCGTTTGAGTTAATTTTCGGACCAATCAGGCCATGCCTATAACGCACGGGACCCTTTAATATTAGTACAGATTTAAATCAGACGGTTCAGATCTTAACTCAATGTATGATTAGATTAATCAAGCATGGCAATGCCTCATGAATTCATACTTAAATCTAATGTGATAGATGATCTTGAATATAAAACTTGATTGTTGGAAATCTTAATTAGACCTATGTAACCATATCAAGTAGTCACTGGTAGAACTAAATTTGTTCTACTGAAATAAGCAAGGCCTAATGAATTAGCATGTTTCATTTGGCAGTAAAAACTGCTAGAAAATGAAACATTAAGGAAATGTTATGGGATGAACATAAGAATTCATTTAGTTGGTGGTTCATTTGGATTCACCTTTGAATCAATTGGGCCAATCTTCTCTGGTGGCCAAACCTATAAAAAAGAAACAAGGCAAAAGATAAATCAACACTTACACAGGTATTAGAACCTTAGAAATTTCACCAAATATGTAATCTAGAGTGAACTACAGCAAAGTTGAACAAAGGAAGTACATAAAAATATATACTCACCCGGTAAAAGATTCTGCCTTGGATAAGGCCACGAGGAACAGGCCCAAATTTTCTCGAATCATACGAATTATGGATGTTATCACCCTGTACCCAAACATGCCCTTCTGGCACCTTATAGAAAAACAGCAGTTTAGAAAAACCATCATGGATTAAATAGTCAATAATAAGATTTCAACCAGTATTTCAGACCTAGCTTTGACTCCTTCCACTCAGTTCAAATATGTTAAAAAATAAATTATATTCTGAATAATACCACCTTTTGGAACTAGAAAAAACAAAGAAGCAAAACCAAAACAATTGATAAGGTTCATCAGTAACAAATTGACATGAGCCTAGTTCTAATTAGTACATATCAAAACAAGATATGCAGATCAGAAAGGGTATTTAAACACTGCAAGCTATTAGACCAGAAATTAATTTGCCTAATAAGACCCTGTGAAATCCCAGTTGAACAACATTATTCATAAGTGTCATACCAAAACAGTCTTTATTGTCTTGCTATTGTTAGGGTCAACCAGATAGGTGACCTTTTCTCCCTCAACCCCTAAAATCCTTTTGGCAAGGTGTAATGTAGGGTTTCCTGGTAAGCGCATCAGCAGTTCAGCACCACATCTCCTGTATTGAATTGGCCCCACCACTTAGGAACCATGTTCACCGCAAGTATATCTCCTGCCTGGTTCAATGTCAGCAACATGCTGGGACCCATCGCCTGACCACATTTAGACAAGAGCAATATATAGTCCATAGATTATATATTTCACATGAATTTTTTTTTTTTATGTTACATACTCATCATTCACCTTAATTATAATAAATCTTTTGTAATACATTATAATGTTTTCTTATAATCTTGTTTTTTTTCCAATATGTTTCTCTTTAAGCATTATTCATTTTGTCACCCAGCACAAAAAAATCATGTCCAACACAAAAAGTCCGTGGGGGATTTCCAACCAATAAGTGTCATAAACCAAATACCTAAGATCATAACCAAGCTATTGGCAAATAGGTTGAGGAAGGAGCTGCCCATCCTAATTTCACATAACCAAACCACCTTTGTCAAGGGCCGATACATATTTCTTAAGACCGATTTCTCAAAAGTGTTTGACTCGGTAAATTGGTCCTTTTTGATAAATGTCATGAGAGCAAGAGGATTCCCGAGTAGGTGGATTACATGGATATCCATCCAACCTTCTCCAAAAGATTATTCACCAAGATTTCGGGACTAATAATTAACTTCTCCAAAAGCAACTTTGTGCCCTGTGATTCTCTGTGATTTTATGGCATCGTTCAGACTTCCAAAATGGGTTATTCACACAATAGACAAAATGAGACGTGATTTTCTGTGGAGAAGAGAGGCATCTAAATCCTAAACCCTAAACCCTAAACCTCGGCATTATTCACACAATGGACAAGGTTTGTCACGATGATTTACTGCCATGATTTCAAAGAGAGAAAGAGAGAGGGGCGTACGATAGTAAACCCGCCGAGGAAAGAGCGGATGAGTTTGAAGGCGCAAAGACCGTTGACGAAGGGGAGCAGGTGGGGTCCGATGTCCATGGGACCCAAGTTGAGTCCGACCAGCAGCGCTACCGTTGGATTCCAAGTCTCCCTCGCCGCCATCCTCCACGGCAGCTGCGCCAGTCGCCTCCGCAGAGATCCCATCACTCTCTGACTATCCCAGTGACCTTTGCTCTTCCCAGTTGGACTGGAAATATAATTTATTCCAACTGGTACGGAGTCAACCGGAGACAAGCAACACATGAGCTCTGCATTATGTGTAGCGAATCATGTTTCTGAACTCTCTTGATCCGGTACACATAAGAATGATTAATGCGTTGATAGTTTGGGCCTTGCTCAGAGATTTTTATCCCAATATTAAATTCCGGTAGATTCAATGCCGATCGCAATTCAGAGATTTTGTTTTCCTTGTTAAATGCTCCTATCAATGGATCAGATTCGAATCATGTGAATTTTCTAAAATTTATATACATATTTATATTCAATAAAAAATTATATTAATTATTTCAATGAATTTTAGAAAAAAAAAATCAATCATAGATTAGATATGGCTAGCTATATTATTCTTTGAAATATGTTCAATATATTATAGTAATATAAAAATCGTATAAAATCTGAATGCAAATTTAATAATCCATTGAATATTTTTTAGATCTAAGTACAAGTATATTATTCACATCCAAATCGAATTATCATAATATGGATATTCTCAAATTCATTAACAAGCTTAATAAAGTCTATTACATAATTATCAGACAAAATAAATTAAATGGATGTTTGTAAAATACAAACTACTCTTCTTACACTTGGATCTTTCAAGTTTCGAAATACCTATATTAATACCTTAACTTTTTTACTTTTACGAAAATAAGTTGTATGAATAATTAATGTATTTTTTTAGCGTAAAATGTATTTTTCCGAAATACCTATATTAATATGAGGAGGGATCAAGTTACAACAAATTTGAGTTACAACAACTATTTTTTTCATTTTCAAAGTTCAAATCGTCGATCCAAACCGTTCAACATGATTATCTAAATAAAATGTGCTTGCAGATCAAATTTTATATTTTTTTAATTTTTTTACTATTTATTAAGATGGGTACAAAATTCAATGGTCTGAATATGACTATTTTTTGTAAAATACTTAATAAATAGTAAAAAAATTCAAAAAAATGTAAAATTTGATCTGCAAGCACATTTTATTGTGGAGATCATGTTGAACGTTTGGATCGACGATTTGGACTTTGAAAATGAAAAAAATAATTATTGTACCTTTGTTGTAACTCAAATTTGTTGTAACTTGATCCCTCCTCTATTAATATCTCAAAATGGACCTCCTATGTCTCGATAAGTACTGAATTCCGATCGCTAAGTTGGGTGGTAATTGTAATCCATCAGGTACCTAGGAGGATACGACCCAAGACGCTTGATAGTGTACAAGAGGTTGAATTCAGATCTACTAAAGTAACTCAAAAATTTTGAGGTTGTATCTAGACTATTCAATTTTTTCCGACATGAATATTAAAGGGGTACTGTTCATTTCACCTCGATCTGAATCTAAACTCAAAATTTGGTTTACTTTAGGGGATCCAGACCCAGAGAACATGCAATGGGCTTCGGCCCATATATAGTTATTGTTAAAAAGGTTAGTGGGCCGATTTGCAGTTGTATAAATGTAACAGGTCCGACTAAGAGCATCTACAACGGTGATTTCTTTTAAATTGCTAATTTGATGTGTTAATTGCTAATATAATTGTTGGAATGTATTACAGTTTTTAAATTAACAAGTTTGTTTTGAAATAACTCTAAATTAAATAAGCAACTCTAATTAAATTTTTGAAATATAGTGAAAAAATTATGAATCTCTTTAATTAATAAATTCAGTAACGTAACTCAAATTAATTACTAAATATTTGATGAAATGGAGATGCTCTAATCTTTCTCTTTGTCGACCCAATTGCAAAACGAATGCAGTTAAATATCTCATCAGATTATGCGTCCACAAGGCCACAATGCGAATTCATACCACCTAAGGTAACAGAATACTTCTCTTTAGATCCGATCCGTCCGATCAAAATTTGCCCGAATATTAAAGAGGTTGGGTGAATTCCATATCGGACCGGATTCTGATCGGACGGTGCCGACTTAAAAATTAAATATTCTGTTACCGCAGAGGATATTGATTTCCACAAAGCACAGGGGAGCATCCAATCGAGGTATATATAGCACCTCAAATCCCAAGAGAAACCACATCTCGTGCTCCATGCCTCCATCCAGTTGCTGCTGGGATATCTTGAATCCCACATCAGATCCGCCGCATTGCTCTTGAAGGAAAGATAGGTTGGATTGGATGGATATCTTCCAAATCCAAATCCGATCTATCTTTCCTGCAAGAACGATGCAGCTTTTCTGTTCGTCATATTTCCTGATTGATTCAAACAAAACTGCTGAGGAGTTCATCGTGAATCACAGGAAGAAGCGCCGATCTATGATTTATTGATGAAATCAGATCCGTTGTATTGCTCTTGAAGGAAAGATAGGTTGGACAGCACGAAAATCTTATCTGGTCTGATTCGATCCGATCCGACCTATCTTTCCTGCAAGAACGATGCAGCTTTTCTGTTCGTCATAGCCTGATTGATTGGAACGAAGCTCGAATTTTTGGAGATTTAAGTGAAGACGGCTGAGGAGTTCATCGTGAATCACAGGAAGAGGCGCCGATCTATGATTTGTTGATGAAATCAGATCCGTTGTATTGCTCTTGAAGGAAAGATAGGTTGGACAGCATGAAAATCTGATCGTGTCCGATTCGATCCGATTCGACCTATCTTTCCTGCAAGAACGATGCAGCTTTTCTGTTTGTCATATCGCCTGATTGATTGGAACAAAGATCGAATTTTTGAAGATTTAAGTGAAGACGGCTGAGGAGTTCATCGTGAATCACAGGAAGAGGCGGCGATCTATGATCTGTAGGTGCCCTCTGTCGTTGATGAAATCAGATCTGTTGTATTGCTCTTGAAGGAAAGACAGGTTGGATATCTTGAAAATCTTATTGTTTTCAATTCGATCCAATTCAATCTATCTTTCCTGCAAGAACGATGCAGCTTTTCTGTTCGTGCCTGATTGATTATCCCGGATCTGAGATTAATTGGAACTAACCCCGAATCTTTGGAGATTTAAGTGAATTAGGGATTTTAAGTTCATTATCAATTACAGGAAGAGGCGGTGATCTATATGATCTGTTGATTCCCTCTGTTGTTGATGAAATCAGAGGCGTCGACTGCTCTCTGGATTTCAAGTTCATCAAGTCGGTATTCTTGTATTTTAACTTGATTTAACTTTGCAACAGGATTCCTAATGGTTTTAAAAAAAACTGGATCTGGTATTTTTTGTGCTAATTATTTGTATTTGTTCCAATTATATGTTGAATTATCTGTGCACATTGACCTGAGAGCATGTATAAGATGGGTTGATGAATACTGAATGTGACAGTTGATGGTAAGTGAAAAATCTATTTTTCATATTAAATTTGTTGATTAGTTGGTACACTGAAAAAAATATAAAGTATGATTGCAATTTGCTCATTTGATATAGTATTGGAGTTCTCTCTTATGGAACAAAATATCCCTTTTTCCTATTTTTAGTTTGTTTATTTTGAACAAATATACTTTTATCTTCAATAATCTTGCTGTTTTGCTGATCTGAATTGGATGTCTGAATTAGGTCACAGTGAACAGCACAGTTACACTAGATAAAAGCTTCCTTGCAATTACTTTTTTAAATCTAATATTCACATTTTAATTTCAATCTGACAGTGACTATTACAGCAGTACTGATACGGTGTAAATCAGGTTATAGCTGTTTTATAGTAATGTACTGGTACATGTGGTACTAGTTTTAGGATAGTTAAGAGTAGTTGTTTTATCTTTTGCTTTGTTTTTATCTTGTAGTTGGAACTCAGTTTGTTAATGAAACAAGTGGCATTTGTTTCAAATTTAAACGACAACATGCTATTGCGCTAGATCTGCCATTGATCTTTTTCCCCATTAACTTGGTTTCGTTTTGTTCTTTTTCTTTATTGATAATGAAAATGACGAACGAATAAAGGATATGAAGCATTGACCCTGTAGATTTATTAATATCTCGTATCTCGTACATTTCATATTTCATTATATCTCATATTTTATATCATTTTTTTAAATATACTTGGGATGAAATTTTTTAATTTTTAGAAATTTTTTACTATGTTAGAAAACATTAATTTTCTACCTATCTAAAAAAATAGTAAAACATTTCCAAAAATTAAAAAAGTTTATCCCAAGCATAATTTACAATGAATATCATGTGGAGTGGTTCGAATCGACAGTTTAGAGTTTAAATTGAAGATATAAAATATGAAATATGATAAGGTATAAAAGTCATGAGGTATTCGAACCATCATAAAATAATTAGCTTAATGATATTCACCAATGTTAATATTTCTACATCTGCTAGTGTTGCTTTTGTCGAATTTGACAATATTAATAATTTATGTTTTACAAGTATGATTAAGAATAATCCAGGACTGAATTTTATGAACAATTTCAAAGTTTCGTAATACAGGCTTATTTGTACATTTTTAAATATAATCGAGATGGATATTTTGTTATTAATTGTTTGTTTCCAGGTTAAATATCATGAAAAATGATGCTATCAGCAGGCTACAGTTACTCTCAAGCCTTGTTCTCAAAAAACCTAACTTGCATTTCATATATAAATAGATAGTACAAACTCAAGTCAAAAAAGGTAAAACTAAAATTGGCAACTTAAACAAAAATTCACCCGTAAACTTTTAACCCCGGTAATATAATTCTACGGTTTTTTTTTTGCGGGAGATTTCGATTTCGAGGGGGTTTTCTTGAAAGATTTCTTATTGGGTTTAAATTTGCCAGATTTTCCCGGATTTGCATCTTTTTCCCTCTTCCTTTGCTTCTCTTTCTTCACATTAAACATAGTAACAGCCTAAACAACAAAACAAAAATAAATTAAAAAATTGTCAAAAACATGTAACAGATAATATATTTTACATTTTACAAGATAATTTTGAAATATACAAGGGGTATATATGAGATAATTTGCTACCTTGTTGACATCAAGAATTTCATGCGAGCTCTTAGAGAGCAACTGGTTAAGTATCTTGTCTGTTTGTTGCCTCTCTTTTGATCCTATTCCTTTACCCTCCACATTTGGTAGAAACTAACACAATAGTGATATTTTCGTTATTAATTCAGTCATAAAAGAAAAAAAAATTAACTATATTTCAGGGAAAGTGTACCACTAAAGTTGTCACAGTACTGACTGATACAAACAGTAACAATCAGATTGAACTGCCATACTGTTGTTTATTACTCCTTTAGGTGAATTAAAAATTGGTGGGAGTTTCATGTATACCCCTTCAAAAACCTTCAAATTACATATTTGCTCTAAATTTCATAATATCATATTACCTTCAAAATTTCAAAAACACATTTACCCAAATACACAGAATAGATTACACAAGGAAATGGCCTATTATACCCAAAAAATAAGCGTACCACTGAAGTTGTTGCAGTATTGACTGATACAAACCAGTACCAATCAGATTGAACCACAATATTGTTGTTTGTTACTTCCTTAGGTGAATTAAAAATTTGAGTGAAGCTACAGTACTATGCATAGTGCATATTGGTCCATACTATGGACCAATATCTTCATTTTCAAAGCCAAACCAATTGATCTGAACCGTTCAATATAATCTCCATATGAAAATGTACTTGTGGATCAAATTTTATATTTTTTCTAATTTTTTACTTTTTTTTAGATAGGTAGAAAATCACTTGATCTAAAGATTCTAGACCATTTAAAAGTACTGATTTTGCACCTATCTAAAAAAAATAGTAAAAAAAATGTAAGAAATGAAAAATTTAGTCTGCAAGAACATTTTCGTACGGAAATCATGTTGAACAGTTCAGATCAGTTGCTTGCTGAAGTACCAAAATTTCATTTAAAATCAGATGCTAACATGACGAACAAAATAAAAGAAAAATTAATACACACCTTTCTATGTTTCCCCAAGTGCTTTGGAGGCTTCTCTCCTGGTAATTTTTTGTCAAATTTACCACCACTTGCAGTAGAAGTTGCAACCATACCGGCCACACTTTCCAATTCATTCTTGCTTGCTTTCTTTGGCACCTCCTTTTTTGTACCCGTAATTGGCAGCGATGTCGCCGCAAGTTGTATATGGCTGTCATGAAAAGAAAACAAGTAATAAATTACATTTTTTTTCTTTTCTTTTTCTTACAAGTATAAATGAAAAACAGAGATGTTGCAATTTAAGGATTTCATAATTGGGTGCTGATAACAGTAATTTACCAGTAATGATAATTTTTAAAATGTTACTTGTAATCCAAATTTTACATTTTTGTTTTAAAATTTACTATTTTTTTAGATAGGTAGAAAATTACTACTTTCGGATGGTCCAGAATCTTTAGATCAGTCGATTTTCTACCTATTTAAAAAAATAGTAAAAAAATCTAAAAAATATGAACTTTTGTTTCCAAGAACATTTTCATATGAAGATCATGTTGAACGGTTTAACTGTTTGAACTTTAAAAATGAAGATATGGATCCAAATTAATATTTTTCTCTTTTCTTTTCTTACAAATATGAAGGATGACAGAAATGCAAAATTAAGAAGAAATTAAAAACAGTTGTCAAGTACTAAATAGAAATCAATTAATTTTACTTTCTAAACCTCTAGACTCGTGCAATTAACTTTTAATTTATTTTAGTGGCCACATCAGCAATTATTACTATGGATTATGGAAGTGAGAACGAGAGCTAATAGACACAATTTAGAAAGTGACTTTTTTGAAAAAAAACTTTCTAAATGAGAAATTATGTTAACGTCCAAGAAATTAGAATAGAGATGCTCTAAAGATTTCACAAATGGGCATTGATAACAGCAATTTACCAGTACTGATAATTTTTTTGTTCTTCTCTAGAATTACAGGCTCATTGCATTTATAACCCCAAAAGAGAACAGAAAAAAGAAGTTGCCAAAAATCACTCAAATTGAATGCTACCCAAAAGAGAACAGTAATTTATTTATTTATTTAAATAAAAAAAAATCAATTGATGTGCTATAAACAACAAAAGGGTAAAATGGGAAAAAAGAGAAGAAAATGAAACCTAGGCAAATAACCAGTCTTAGCAGATCGCTTCAAATTTTCAAGTCTATTCTTTTCTTGTTTTTTAACACCTTCCTTCTTCTCTGCCTTCCTCTTAGCAAATGGATCCTCTCCTACCTCTATAGAGAACCCACAAATAAAAATAAAAAAATATTAGACAAAAGGAGTACAATATAAAAAAAAAAACAAGAAAAAACCAAGCATTGCTTTGAGACAGTTTTTCCTTCTTTAATTCAATTTGAATTTAAACTTGTGCATATTTGCTACTCCAAGAAATGGCTATAGTTGATTCAAAACATTGAAAACCAACTTAGATTTGCAAACAAGATAAAACCAAGCATTGCTTTGAGACAAGTTTTTCCTTCTTTAATTCAATTTGAACTTAAACTTGTGCATATTTGCTACTCCAAGAAATGGTTATAGTTGATTCAAAATGTTCAAAACGAACTTTAGAGTTGCCTCCTGTGCTATAAATTTCTGTAACAGTTTGGTTTAATTTATAGCCTGGAAACAAATATAAACAGAAACAAGATATATACCGTCAGTAGGTTTTGCAGCCAGAATAGGAATATCTCTGTCATCATTTACACGGTCATAGCCATAGGTTCTTTTCCATGTACTGGTTTGTTCATCCCATACTCTCTTATTTTTCTTTCTCTTCTTGATTCCTATACCAAAAAGCAAATCATTTAATTAGCAATGAGTCCCAAAAAATGTCCTAAATAAATCCAAAGTTGCAACCTTTCATTTTAGCGAATGCTTCCCACTTAGTAGGTGGCTTCGGCCTAGGTAGCTGCAACAGAAAATAAAAAATATACCAATCAAAAAAGAAAACATTGATTTCATAAATATGTAAGGAAATTTGGGGGAAAAAAATCAATCCTTTAAAATGAATTGAACTGGCTTGGCAAATAAGAACAAGTAATAAAAACAGCAGGATACTAATTTGGGATGGAACATACAGCAATTAAACATTGAGATAGTAGAAGTTAGATTTCACATGTAAACAAAAAAAAAGGAACAGAAAGAAAACAAGGAGCAAATTACATGTTTCTCCAGGGGAAACTTAATAATTGATGGAGGCAGGAAAACTTCGAAAGAAATATACCAATCAATAGAAGTAAACATTGATTTTATTAATATGCAGGGCAACTTGGAAAAAAAAGAAATCAATCCTTTAAATGACAAAAACTCCCTCAGGTTTTGTGAAATCTTCTAGAATTTGTTAGGAACTAAATAGAATGAAATAAATGAATACATATTGAATGCTGAGATTACGCATTGAATTTTTGGTTATCAGATGTTTTGATTTCTGACTAATTAATCAATTTCGATTAAGGTTGTATTCTATGGTTACGATTATACTGGTAAAACATTCTATTACCAAGTTGTGTTTAAACTGGTTCTGCAAATAAGAACAAGTAACCAAAACAGTTGGATACTAATTTTGGGATGGTACATACAGCAATTAAACAAAAAAAAGGAGCAAATTACATGTTTCTCCCTGGGAAGTTTAGTAATTGGAGGAGGAAGCTTAACAAGAGGTCCATCACGATCTTCAGTGGAAGGCAAAGAGAAGAGAGAATCCGCTATTGCTTGGACCAGCTCTGTTCCTTTCTCTAAGCATTGTCTCACCAGTTCTTCCCTGAAACAACAAATCCATGAGAACAATACCCAAACACAAATCGATTATAAAGCGAGAGAGAGAGCGAGAGAAAGAGAGAGTATTTACCGGGAGGAGGGGACGGATTGGAAATGGTGATTTGGATCGGAGGCGAGTAGATTGCCAAGATCGATTTGATAACTGGAATCCTCCATTATCTCGTCGAAGGTCGCTCTCTGTGTCTAGCAGGGGAGCCGTCGGGAAGAGGGAAAGAGAGAAGAGAAACGAGGGGTTAGGGTTTTGGAAAAGAACGAACAATTTGGCAAGGGGAGCGAAGGAATACATATCACCTAAAGTAACTCAAATTATGAGATTAAAATATGGACCGTCCGATCAGAATCGGGCCAATCTAATCCGAAGTGGGATGCAGCGGAAACTTTAATAATCGTGCCAGTGCAGATCGTACGGTCCAGATCTAAAAACAAAATTTGAGTTACTTTAGGGAATAAATTAAGGAGTACGACAGGCATCAGATTGCGATATCCGGTCTGAGCCGTTAGATTAGCCTTCAAAATCGTGCAACCGGTTGAGGAACTGATTTTAATTTACACACGAAATCTTAATGCTGATCGTACGATTTCGATCGGATATTGGAGCCGGGTGGGACTCGGGCTTTCGTGGAGTTCATCTTTCACTTTGGGCTTTGGGCTTTTGTAATGGGTGGCTACGGCCAATTAGCCCATGAAGGTGGATTGTAGTAAATGTGCCTCTGCCCGTAACAAGAACTCTTGTTAATATACTGAAGAGATATTAACAACTTCAACAACTAAACAAAGATAACCAAAATTAGATAAATGAATCCGTGGATATTCTTATAAGGGATAATTTATATGGTTAATAATTTTTTTACAATAATAATAATCAATTACATAATTATTAAATTATAAAGAACCATATAAAATCCTATTCTTTTTTTTAGTAGAACTAGGCTATTCTTAAGCTCACCAAACCTCTTTGTGAGCTTAACTCAAAAACCCATCGAATTGGATTCAAGTGACGCATCAAAACCGTTGAAACTGATCTACTTACGAGTGATGAGTTTACATGTCAAGTTTTTATATTTTCGAACAAATTTAATATAAAGTCAAGTGGTGAAAAAAATAATGAAAAATGAACACATTAAAATTAACTTATAAACCATGTTTTTTTTACTGCTTGACTTTATACTAAATTAGTTCGAAAATTTATAAATTTGACATGTAAATGCATCACTCGTGAAGTAGATCGGTTTCAACAGTTTGGATGCGTCGCTTGAAGTTAATTCAATAGATTTTTGAATTAAGCTCACCAGGTCCCTTTGTTAGCTTAACTCAAAAATCTATCGAATTGGTTTCAAGCGACGCATCCAAACTGTTGAAACCGATCTACTTCACGAGTGATGCATTTACATGTCAAGTTTTTATATTTTCGAACAAATTTAATATAAAGTCAAGTGGTAAAAAAATAATGAAAAATGAACACATTAAAATTAACTTATAAACCATGTTTTTTTACTGATTGACTTTATATTAAATTAGTTCGAAAATTTATAAATTTGACATGTAAATGCATCACTCGTGAAGTAGATTGATTTCAACGGTTTGGATGCATCGTTTGAAGTCAATACAATAAATTTTTGAATTAAACTCACAAAGAGACTTGGTGAGCTTAAGAACATCCTAGTTCTACTTTTCTTTTTTACAGTTAAGACAGGTTATATATTAAATTTGATATAATTTCAAAACCAATCAGTCACCAAGAAGAGATTTGGAAAACTAATAGTTCAATCTTTATTGTAACTAGGTCTGTAACCAAATCATTTTCAAATTCACTAAATCTTATACAATGAAGAACATAAGTATAATTTTTTCTTTTAATTCTTGAGATTTGGGTTCATGAATTTTGAAGCGTAAAAAATGATGAATTATGTACAAAATTCAAATTTGTACATGATTCATGTACAGTTCCATGCTATTTTTTATATTTTGTCAAAAATCACCAGCGCACTATTCATGACCACGCAGAGAGATTTTTAATGCGCTTGAAAAGAATTAATTATATATAAAAATTTAATGCGCTCGATAGGATGATCTATATATGTATTGAGTAGGGTTAAAATATATTATTGATTTTGTGCTCTAATTATATTCCACATCTTTATCTCTGTTTTTCAAAGTTCAAATAGTCAATCCGAACCGCTCAACATGATATCAATATTAAAATGTGCATAGAGACTAAATTTTATATTTTTTGGAACTTTTTTACTAATTTTTTACATAGAGACAAAAATTATTGTTTTTGAATGGTTCACAAGCTGTGATTTTGTACCTCTTTAAAAAATATAAAATTTGATCTCTTAATTAAATTTTAATTTTAATATGGAGATCATGTTGAGCAATTCGGATTGACTATTTGAATTTTCAAAATAGAGATAAACATGTAAAATATAATTAGAGCACAAAACCAATAATGCATTTTAACCCTACTCATATGTATTTGTACACGATTTATTTTTTCTGATGTATCAAAATTAGTATGCACAATTTCTACCGTGCATCAATATTTACGCCAGCAATATTTACATAATGTAACTCCATCAATTAAAAATAATATTTGTATCCTTATCCCTTCCTTTTTTCTTCGCTAATTACCTATTCTTTTATTTCTCAATAATAATAAGGTGGCGAACAATTCAATACACATCATTAAGTACGCCATCATAATTCAATACTCATCATTTAATCAAACAAATCGAAAACCTAATTAAATTAACATGGGATTTGGATCCCATTTCAATAATAAGAAGGTGGCGAACAAATCAATGCACATCATTAGCATTAAATACGCCATCATAATTCAGTCCTCATCATTTAATCAAACAAATCGAAAACCTAAATTAACAAGGAATTTGTATCCCATTTCAATAAAAAAAAAAAGATTTAGATATAACAATGAGTGAGGCTACGGTACTATGCAAAGCATAGATTGGTCCGTGCTACGGCTTAATATTTGAGTTTTCAAAATCCTAACGGTCAATCCGAACTGTTCAACATGATTATAAAATAAATATGTACTTGCAAATCAAATTTTACATTTTTTCGAAATATTTTACTACTTTTTTAGATAGGTAGAAAATCACTGTTTTTGGATGGTCCAGAATTTTCAGATCAAGTGATTTTCTACCTATCTAAAAAAATAGTAAAAAAATTCGAAAAAATGTAAAATTTGGTTTGCAAGTATATATCCATTTTATAATCATGTTGAACGGTTCGGATTGACCGTTAGGATTTTGAAAACTCAAATATTGAGATGTAGCACAGACCAAACCGTGCTATGCATATATAGTACCGTAGCCTCACTATATAACAATTGCAAACTAATGAC
>JAJGRW010000476.1:287635-326647 GCA_025461045.1 Carex parvula
ACTACTTGCAGGGTTGCTTTCGAGAAGGACAGCAGATAGCAGTTAAAAGGCTTGCCTCGACTTCTGGGCAAGGGATGGTTGAGTTCAAAAATGAAATCCTTCTTATTGCCCGTCTTCAGCACAGAAATCTAGTTAGGCTCTTAGGATGTTGCATAAGAGAAGAAGACAAGATGCTAATTTATGAGTACATGCCCAACAAAAGTTTGGATTTTTTCATATTTGGTAATTCAACCTTTTGAACTTTAACTTCTCAATTATTGTATACATGAGAGAGGATATATTCATGTTTTGTGTATACATGAGAGAGGATTCATGTTTTTGAACCTACTACCTCACATCCAGAGAGCATTGCCTTAGCCACTAGAACGAAGGTTGGTTCTCATGAGAAAATTAATGTGATTTATTTGTTTCATTTTGTATTTTCTTAGATCAGATAAGAGGAGCACTGTTAGATTGGGGTAAGCGTTTTCACATAGTAGAAGGGATAGCACAAGGTCTTCTTTATCTTCACAAACACTCTAGGCTCAGAATTATACACAGAGATCTGAAAGCTAGCAATATTCTCTTGGATGAAGAAATGAACCCTAAAATATCTGATTTCGGAATGGCACGGATGTTTTGTTCAAATGAAACACAAGGAAGTACAAGAAGGATTGTCGGAACATAGTAATATCTTCACATATGTTCTTTTATATCATTTTGAATAATTAATTTGTTGCCATAATTAGAATTGATTTGAAATAACACCATACTTTTTTGCAGTGGTTATATGGCTCCTGAGTATGCATATGAAGGCATTTTCTCAGTTAAGTCAGATGTATTTAGCTTCGGTGTATTGCTTCTAGAAATTGTTAGCGGGCTAAGAAATTCGGGTTTTCATCAACGTGGCAATTCTCTCAGCCTCCTTGGCTATGTAAGTCATGATTAAATTAAAAAAAATATTCAAGTTTAGAAGTTTGAAAAATTGTCATGCTCAATTGCAGTACTGGATAGTTTCTTGCAATACATAGTTACTGCTATATATTAGCAGCATTTGGTTTCCTCACTGGTGACACAATCTATATGCAACTATCCTTATGCCTCTATGTTTATGCTATATGATTTGTTTAATATTTTTTTTTTTTGTTTTACTTATAAATATAGCAAACACACCTTGTACCTTGTTTAGCCTCAAATCAGCTATCAAGGTGACAGTTAAACAATGTCTTTCTTATTCTCTCCTTTAATTTTTCATTTTGAAGATCTTACTGTCTGGTATTTTTTTTCTTATTTTCTCCTTTACTGAGATTCATTAATGCACAATGGTTCCATATATTGAATAATAGCAGTGAATATAAACTGCAGAATTAATATATAAATGTGAAACTAAAGGAACTAAAAGGGAAAAAAAATATATCACAAAAATATAATCTCAATTTGATTTGGGCAGGCTTGGGATTTGTGGAGAGAAGAAATATGGTTTCAGCTGGTGGATCAATCTTTTGTCAACAATTGCCCGATGAAAGAGGTGCGAAGATGCATTCACGTGGCACTGACGTGCGTCCAAGATAATGCCACAGATCGGCCCACAATGTCAGAGGTTCTCACCATGCTTGGCAGTGACAGTATGAACTTACCTGAGCCCAAGCAACCGGCTTTCTTCACAGTTAGAGTTGCAATAGGCGATGACTTGAATAAATCCTGCTCTGTTAATATTGTGACAAACAGCATTCCAGATGGTCGCTAGTCATGGAATTACTAGACCAGAGTGCATTTTTTTCAAATCTAATATATATTGACATTAAATTATTTGTATCATAGAATGACTACCTATACAAATAAATCAAGATAAATCCAAATAAATCCCGAATCGATCAACTTCGAATCAAACCCGATCCAATTCCAAACCACAATTAAAATTAAGTAAAGCCCAAATTTCTGATTCGACTTTGTCTCGTACAATGCATTTTAAATATGAGGGGAGCTAACATATCCCTAATAATTATTTTATGCTATATTATTCTCTTCTTATTTTAATATTTTTTACTGTTCAAACTAAATTAAGAAAGTAATCCATATCACAATAATATTGATTTCTTTCTCTCTTTTTTTAGATTCCACATGGTGAAAAAGGGGGCTAGTACATGTCAAATAAAAAAAATTATAATTGAACTCTAATATATATATATATATATATAGAGAGAGAGAGAGAGAGAATGGCTAATATACAAACGTTTGTTCCTGGGCTCAGGAACAAACGATTTGGTTCTCCGATTTTCAAAGTCCAAACAGTCGATTCAAACGTTAGATATTCAATCTATATTAAAATGTGCTTGGAGACCAAATTTTACATTTTTTGGAATTTTTTTACTATTTATTAAGCTGGTTTGAAAACCGCTGTTTTTATTAAATTTCTGCAGCATTGAAAAACAGCGACTTTCAAACCAGCTTAATAAATAGTAAAAAAATTCCAAAAAATGTAAAATTTGGTCTCCAAGTACATTTTAATATAGATTGAATATCTAACGGTTTGGATCGACTGTTTGGACTTTGAAAATCTGAGAACCAAATTGTTTGTTCCTGAGCCCAGGAACAAACGTTTGTATATTAGCCATTCTCTATATATATATATATATATGGTTAAGATTCAAACATCATAGAGGGGCTAAGCCAGCTCCATCCTTTACTAGATCCGCCCATGACGACACGATACGGCATGCGAATCAAACTGTCACAATACGACATGGCATGCTACAACATTATTTCTTTAATTATGTTACAATTTTTCGACTTTTTTTGATAATTTTATGATTTTTTAATAAACTAACTTAAATTAGAAAAATATTTTGTAACCTCAGAAAAATGCCTATATGCCCTGGAAGGGGATTCTTTGCAATTTTTACTAATTTCAAAATGGCCACGTCATCTTAATTTTTCCTATAAATTTCCGGTCAATAATATTTTTTCAGAAAAAGATATATATTGAAAAAAAAAATCATATGATAAACAACATCGAATTTATCAAAATGAAAAACTGAATTGTACATTTGTTCCCTTAATTAATATTGTATCAAATTTGACTTAACCTGATTTTTTTTACTGTCGTTGATATGCAATAATATATCTGCATTGTTAATTTTTCTTATGTTTAGTAATATAACCGATTTTTATATTGCACAAATATTACACATGTATTCCAACTACAGATAAATTATTTTTTTTTGAACTTTTTTAAAAACAAAAACGAAGTTGAAATGAAATTATATATATATAATTGTTGAAAATTTCCGCCTACATTTCTTTGTTTGCTTGTGTGTAGGGGAAGAATATTTGAGTGGTATAATCTATTAAAATTATTTGTACTATACATATCTGACTTTGTTTTCTTAAAACAAAAAAAAACAAATCAATCTCACTTTCAAATAGGACAGCTAAGTTGACAATTATCCCAAATGAGCAATCTAAAATAATATATATATAAAAAACATTAAAAAAATGCACTGCCTTGCAAAGGACATTTCTAATGTGGCATGAAGCAATGCAATGTCTGTGTTAATAAGATGCATGTAATCAATAAATTTTGGTATTTCTATCCCTTTTCTAAATAAAATTAATAGCATTATTTTTGTTTTCCACACAATAGTAACTGTTGCTAAAATAAGAACACAGAGTTCAAAGGAAGCGTGGTGCATCCGATGAGCATCGATGTCGGCCTGGATCATTCGATCTGGGCTGAAATTTATATGAAAATTAAAATTATATATATTGTCCTGTGAACATAAATCTGGCATGCTAATCTTAGTGCGTCTCGAACATAGCAGATTAGATATCGGACTGAATTTGATTAGATGCCCATCGAACCCCCTTCGCTCTTGAGTCCAAAAGTGTCGAATCAATACATGTGTTTACATTTTTTTTTGTTTTATATGGCACACATTTGAATGTTTACATTTAAATCTCTGAAGGTTTGTGTTAAATTATTATTATGTTTTTAGATTTAGACAAAATTTTATTAATCTTTGGAAAGGAATAATGTTTCATATAATTCTCATAAAATTCGGATTGGATATATTAAAAAAAAAATACAAAATAACACTGAGTATACCTCCATACAATATATGACACATCATAGCGCCACATAAGAACTACAATCGTATCTCATTGGATCTTCTTATTATTAATTATTATTAATTCAGTATCAATATATATTTACTAAGTATGGCAATCGTCATTGCCACAAATCCATACAAGATGCGAATGTATAGATACCTGTATTATCTTTAAAAATATATATATATATATATATATATATATATATATATATATATATATATATATGGATTTTGCTAATATGCTACGCATAGCATAGAGCCTCTCCGTGCTACGGCTCATTTTTTGAGTTTTCAAAATCCTAACGGTCGATCCGAACCGTTCAACATGATCTCCATATTAATATGTACTTGGAAACCAAATTTTACATTTTTTAGAATTTTTTTACTATTTATTAAGCTACTTTGAAAATCGCTGATCCAATGGTCCAGCAGATTTTACTGTTGTGTACAAATTAGTGTTTTTTCAAAGTGGCTTAATAAATAGTAAAAAAATTCTAAAAAATGTAAAATTTGGTTTGCAAGTACATATTAATATGGAGATCATGTTGAACGGTTCGGATCGACCGTTAGGATTTTGAAAACTCAAAAAGTGACCCGTAGCACGGAGTGCTCTATGCTACGCGTAGCACGGTAGCACTGTCCTATATATATATATATATATATGTGGTAAATCTTATCGTACTAGCTTGTTAAATAAAAATAAAAAACAAAAGAAGCTGATATGAGTACCCGCACTCTAGTACCTGCATTGTACCTGCACCTTAACTGTCATATTTCTGACGATATATGAGGAATTTTCCGAATCTAAAACCACGAATATCTTCTACGTAATTTTCTCTTTCAAATGAGATTCATATGACGTACTTTCGGGTTCGTCGTCACGCAAGTATTTATATCTATACTTGCAAGTATTTTTTTACATATGACACTGCATTACATCTGAAAGTATTAATATCAAGTATTGTAAGTATTTATACATATAAGATATAAGGTCAATTATTTTTGTTAGAGGAATGTTGACGCGGAGACTATTAAGGAATGCTGATGGGGGATAAGGGGTCTCTACTACTTCATTAGAGAAAAGTTGACGCAGGAACAATTAGGGGACTGGAAAAGAAGATGATCAGATCAAGTTACGCATACAAGTATTTATATCTTATTTTGCAAGTATTAATATTTTATGTTCCAAGTATTTAATACCTATGAAGGTTGACGTGGAGACGAATGTGGAGACTGGGAAGGGGACCATATAATTAGTGGGGACCATAATACAACCTTCATCTAATTAGTGGGGACCATAGTACAACATTCCTCTATTGTTGCTGCAAGTACAATACAGGTACTGGAGTGGGGAATTGAAATAATTATTCAAAAACAAATATGACAACTATGAACTCAACTTTTACATATTTTACATAATTTTTCATGCATATAAAAAAATATAAAAAGGAGGAGGGTTTCACCACCTTCATTTTTCTTGCCTTCACTGTGCCTTCAAATCTAAACCGTACATCAATTAATATATAAACTTGATCAACAGACTAAATTAAAAATCTCATCAGTGAAAAAAAATTCAATTCGTATTATCTGTATTAACTCAGCATTTGAGTTCATGCAGAATGAATCCGGATCGTCCGATCCGTGTTGGCACAAATATTAAAAGAGGCCCGTGTCTATTACTTCGAACCGGATTGACTCAAATTCTATCAGACAGTCTAGATACATCAACTCAAATTTTGAGTTAATGAGGAGAATACGGATTCCTCTTCTCCCTGAATTCAGATCCTCCCCGATACCGTAATAATCTTTTAGAATTAGTGGATTTGGATCGTTATTTTTAACTTGAAACTAATCTCAAAGCCCAATAATACTGCTTCCTGCACTAGTCCGAATCTCAAAGCAGTTGGGAGTAAACCTTAAACCATAAAATGAGACGAATCTTTTACTATACCTAGGAAGATATTTTTTCCTCTTCCCTCCCGAATTCATATCCTCCCCGGTACCGTAATAGGGAATCTCTTACAATTACTTGATTTGGACCGTTCTTTTTAACTTGGCAGGATTCTCAAAGCCCAATAATACTACCCCTCCGTCAGCCCAAATCTCAAAGCGGCTGAGAGTTAATCTCAAACCGTAAAGTGAAGGGAATCTTTTACAGCAATGGAGAGGATACTTGTCCCTCCCGGATCTATATCCTCTCCAGTAGCGTAAAAGATTCCCTTCACTTTACGGTTTGAGATTAACTCCCAGCTGGTTTGGGATTCGAGCTGATAGAGGGGGGGCAGTATTATTGGGCTTTGAGATTCGTGCCAAGTTAAAAAGAACGGTCCAGATCAAGTAATCGTAAAAGATTCTCTATTACGGCACCGGGGGTGATGTGAATTCTGTCCCTCCCTCCCCCTCCACCTAGAATCAATGATCGTCACAAATTGTCATTGCCACAAATCCAAACAAGATGCGAATACATAGTTACATGTATCATCTTTTAAAACATATCTATATGTATGTTACATCTTATCATACTTGTTCAATAAAAAATAAATAAACAAATATCGGAACATAACTTTTACATATTTTACATAATTTTTCATGCATATAAAAAAAAATGCACCTTTAAATACGTATAAATGCACACATTCTAATGCATACTTGTATATTAAACAACTATTGATATCTATCATATATTTTTTCTAAAGCAAAATGCATATAAATTGTCTTAAACTTTCTATATGCATTCAAATACTACAAAAATAAATAATACGGTCAAAGATCGAAATCCAAAATTAGTTGGTGTTTCTTGTACATCTTCGCCAACCAAAATTTTTATCACATATTCACCCAAAGAAAAATTAAAGGCACCCTAAAAAAAAGATGTTTAGATGATTGGATGGCTGAGATCAAGCCTGGATACACTTCTACCCTAATAGTCAATCTAAACCGTCTAATTTTGATCGAAAAACTAGTGAAATAAACTGAATGTTGTTGCTAATTTTGCATTTGCGTATGCTCTATATGGTAATTACCTGGTTGATATAAGATACATAATTTAATATTGTTATAAATATAATTCATGTTATAATTATTTAAATTTTTTTAATAATATCTGGTAATAGATTTCTCAGTTTCTAACCTACTAGAAATAAAGATGCATCCTTCATGCTAGAAAAATAAAAACAAAACTAAAAAATATTATGAATAATCAGAGGGACTAATTAGCTAATATGGTGTAAAAAAAAAAGAGTTCTGAATTTAGATCCTACCTTATCTCTATTATAAATTTATTAATAATTATGCAGATGATTAGCCTGTAAACAATTCAAAACCAGTACATGTAAAGAAGAATATTAAAACTATTAATCAAATCAGTTTAGATAACATATATATCTCACCAGTCACCACTTTTTTATTTAATTATACAAGAATATGCAATATGTTCAATGTTAAACACATTTTTTTCTTTGAAAAATTTATATTTAATCCTGATAAAAATATGAAGATCAATTTTATGACCTTCATAATTACAATCTATATTTTAATATATATAGAGGAGGGTTCCAATACCTCATCATGCCTCATATTTTATATCTTCGTTTTCAAAATTTAATTCGTCTATCCGAACCGCTCAACATAATATGCATACTAAAATATGCTTGGGCATGAAATTTTACAATTGAAATTTTTTTACTATTTTTTAAAATAGGTACAAATTTACTGTTTTGGACAGTTCAAAAACAGTGATTTTGTACCTATCTAAAAAAATAGTAAAATATTTCCAAAAATTATAAATTTGGTCTCCAACACATTTTAATATGAATGTCATGTTGAGCGGTTCAGATCGACATTTGGACTTTGAAAACGAAAATATAAAATGTGTAGCATGATGAGGTATAACAAACATGAGGTATTGAAACCCTCATCTTTAATATAATTATTACACTTATACCAGTACAATATTTGAACACATTCGTTATATCTGAACACGAATCTTAAAGTGTCCTCGTGCACCTTATCCACAGTCAAAGATTCGTCTAAATGGGGGACAGCTTATAATTTAGTTCAAAATCCATGTTTTCTCATTGAAAGGAATTAGTACAACAAAAAGGTGTTGCTTTTTATCATTTTCTTCTTATTTTTCTAACAAGGGTAGATATTTTGAATTAATTTTTTTAAATGGTCAAAGATATATTTCCCCTTTCCAATGTCTCCATCTGATAATGACACCAATTAAGCAAATAATTACTTTGCTTTGGAGCTCACAACCTTTTCTTCCTATCCATCCATTTCACCACTCATTTCATTTTGCACGGAAGTGAAGTCACATCTTGCTCTTTGTATACAACTGTGTGGCGGGTCATTATCATGAATAACTACTATTGCAATTGCCTTGTCTTGAATTTGCTATTATTTTTGGAAGAACTTATGCCGATTTTTGTTTTAGAAAATACAAAAAATAGAATGATAATATTGCATATTAATAAAATAGACTAAAAAAATGTAACAAATATAGAATTAAGGTACTGATTAATGCAACAAATTTCAATATTTCTATTTTAATATAAATAAGGCATTGAATTAATGCAATCTATGCATATATACTAAATAATTATCCTCAACTATAACGTTTCGTCTGAAGAATTTTTTTAAAAATACAAAATTCTAATTAAGTATTTTCTCTTTCTATATGAATTTACATGGCATAGTTATCCTTATGAGTACTTCTTGGTTGACAATCAATGCAGATAATGTTTTATTAATATTTTTAATCATTTTATATGATGAACTTGACAAATGCAATGACCCGTTACACCAGATTAGCCACACAGAAGAGCTGACTCTAGTGTTTGAAAATATAGCATTGAAAAGATCTCTGGCCAAAAGTGCACTCCTTACTCCTTAGACTTAAATTTTATATGAATTTATAGGTATGCTTATGTGTACAAAAAATATTAATTAATTGTACAAAACAAGACATTCCCAATCACAACATTTAAAATTGTTTTACTACACCTCCTCTCCATTTCAGTCCAAGCTTTGGTTCCCTATTACCCTAATTTGTCTCTAATTGTATACCTTTAATTATTTGTAAATATAAAGCAAAATTTTAAATAAACAATGTTATAAAAGAAAAAAAATGAAAATCTTAAACCCCTTCTCCCATAATTTTACAATTTCATATCACCTGAGGTACCTCATTTTTTGAGTTTGAATGCGACCTATTTGTTATATACCAACACAGATCTTAAAGGTTCCCGTACATCTCATGCTTTGGGGAGATTGATCTGGATTCTCATTGAACGGTTCAGATTGAAACGCAAACGATGCGTTACCTCAGAATATCCGGCATCCTAACAAACAATGATAGATACACACTTCATATATTACAATTTTTTCCTCACAAAACATCAAATAACAAGTACACATGATTTATTCAATCATCACCTTCCCTACTTATTGGTACCAATTATATGCTGTATGTAATTCCAAATTAAGGGGCCCATGTTCTTTTATTGGAATCTCTCATTCATGTCAATAATCATCTAATAAGGCAACAGCATTTTGATATTTTCATCCACAATCCCTGACCAATTAGACAGAAAAGTGGAAATGAGTGTCAATGGATTGCTTACTGTTTTAGGTTGTTTATCAGAAAAAAAAATATATCATTTATATTCCTGTAAATACTCCAACAAACAACACTTACAAGTCCGTGATTTTTATTTTTACCCAAAAAAAAATTTATTTTAATATAAATAACCAGGTTTTTAAAATATTTTTATTTCTACCCAAACCGCTAGGATTCCTAGCGGTCCGAATTTTTAATTCGGACCGCCAGGATTCCTAGCGGTCGGAATTTTTAATTCGGACCGCCAGGATTCCTAGCGGTCCGAATTTTTATTTCGGACCGCCAGGATTCCTAGCGGTTCGAGGTTTAATTCGGGCTAACCCGCGCCCGTGACTTTCTTCTCCTTCTCTTCTCTGTGTCTCTCTTCTCCTCTTCTCTGCGTCCGCCAGAAACAAAACGAAAAAAGAAAAAAAGGCGAGTCTCCGCCAGAGAGAAGGAAAAAAAGCCCGCGCCTCCGCCCCTCCGCCTCGCCGCCACTCCGCCTAGCCGAATCTCCGCCTCTTCACCGCATTCTCGTCGATTCATTGTAAGTTCTCAAAAAATTTCAATTTTTCGGTTTTTAGCCTTGTGGCTGTTGGCTGTTGCCTATGTGGCCTTGCGCCTTTTTGATTGTCCCAAGATCTGTTACCTTGACCTGCGGCCTCGTGCCTTTTCTGTGATTGAGGCCTTCGTGCCGATACGGTTTTAGGGTTTAGGTTTAGGCCTTGTGGCTGTTGCCTTGTGGCTGTTGCCTTGTTGCCTTGTGGCTGTTGCCTTGTGGCTGTTGCCTTGTGGCTGTTGCCTTGTGGCTGTTGTGGCTGTTGCCTTGTGGGTTGTGGCTGCTGGCTGTTGCCTATGTGGCCTTGCGCCTTTTCTGTGATTGAGGCCTTCGTGCCATACCCTTTACTGTGACTCGCGTGCCTTGCTGCCTTGTACTGCCTACGGGCTTGAAACATGCCAAAAAAAAAAAAAAATGTAGATTGTAATTTAGATTGGATTTAGATTGGATTATAATTTAGATTGGATTTAGATTGGATTTAGATTGGATTTAGATTGAATTTAGATTGTAATTTAGATTGGATTTAGATTGTAATTTAGATTGGATTTAGTTTATTTTCCTATTGTAATTTAGATTGTAATTTAGATTGGATTTTCTGTGTATATGCCTGACAAATATATATTGATCTAATTTAGATTGGATTATTAATTTATTTTCCTATATTGTAATTGCATTTATAATTTTGTTTGTTTGCTTGTGTTTAAATTATTAATTTATGTGGCATGCAAATTTAAGTTATATTAAGTTATTTTTGTTTTCATGCAATTTACATGTCAATTGGGATTAATTCGTTTATGTGTTCACTTATGTTTTATAAATATTTTAGATTAATTCATTCTTGTTATATTAATTTATGTATAAAGGATTCTTTACATATTAGTGATTCAAAGAAGTTAGAATTCCATATTCATTTACTTAGTTAAAATAAAGTTAGAATTGCATATTCTCTTAATGAAACGGACTGGATTCAAAATAGAAAACAGACAAATAATTATATTTTTAAAGTCTAAACTTAGGAAACACATAAATTAAAATAAAGCTCAATTTCGTCTTAGTTAAAATTTAATCTATTAGTGTTATCATTCCTCATCATCCCCGTATCATTACCTACAAATAACTATAATGGTCACGTACAGTTTTTTTTTTAATTTTAATTCTTTCTAGACACAAAATTTTATGCGTACATTAGATTTTAGATTAATTGAATTAGTTTATCGTTAATTAGATGCCGAGAGAAGTAATTGACATTGTTGAATAACAAAATTTGAATACAGAGTTCTATAATTACTTTTAATTGGTGCGTCTTCACTAAACACGAGAATAAATAATTAAAATATTTACAAATATATATGTTGTTCATAATCTTCATAATTCACAAATATAATATATTTTATTAGTTGATTAGAGTAGCAAAAGAAACAATAATTGATAAAACTCAAAATTTGTTTACTTAAATATTAAATTCGATCAAGTTGCTTTCATGTTACTTTATTTTTGTTTGAATAATATTGATTTTATTCTATTTGGAAGAAATGGAGAATTTGAGAAGATATTGGAGGCTTTCCTTTATTATAATAATAGGGATATTTAATAGTTAGGGTGTACTTTTGATTTTTAATCGGTAAAATTGGATATATTTATTATTTCATTAAAAATCAATTAATATAGATTTATTAATTCAAGAATTGATTTTCCTTTAAAATCTTATTTTATTAATATTTTAGCGAAATTGTAGAAAATATTATTATATAATACGAGCTTATTTTTGTTCTTTACTTCTATTTAAAAAAAAAACTATATCTATAGTTCCAAGGTTAATATGTACTATATGTATCATCAAATTTGTGTGATTAAACAAATTATACTCGCAACAAATAAATGAGTTATTTTTGCTGGTTGTATATTTGAAAGTTTATTTTGCATTAATTTGTATGAAATGAAATTAGTTTGCATTAACTGATTTCATACATTTCTAATGGAAACCTTATCTTTAAAAAAAAATACAAATTTATAAAAATATGCTTGTATGGAATCCTGGCGGTCCGAATTAAAAATTCCGACCGCTAGGAATCCTGGCGGTCCGAATTAAAAATTCGGACCGCTAGGAATCCTAGCGGTTTGGGTAGAAATAAAAATATTTTAAAAACCTGGTTATTTATATTAAAATAAATTTTTTTTGGGTAAAAATAAAAATCACGGCTTACAAGTTACAACCATTTTTGTTAAAGGGGAGAACATAATCAATTATATAACCAGATTTTTCTAGTATGAGGGTATTTCAGGAATAAATGTTCATTTTTTCATCACAATCACAAAACAAACATGTACTTCCTTTGATAGAATTTTGTTGTGATGTAAGGTTTTATTTTTAAACACCCCCCCCTAAAATATAATTAAAAATTGTTTATATAATACATAACAATTCATTCTATCCCTGCAAAGACTATGCCACACTTGATAGTGCTATTTTAAGGGCTGACTTTCAAATATTGAGCGCACAATATTTTTTTTATCATTATACCACATTTGCCCCTATTTATATTTTTCTTATTTTTTTCTTTGTTCTAAACTTAATCATTCTTCTAACTATTTAATAAGATGAATATAATAGTTGTCCGATTTATGCATCTTTTTTGGAAATAGATAAATTGGTATGAACAAACTTTATCTTTTGTGGCTTACATTCATATAGTGTTGAGTATAAATCGAAAACTTTCATAACAAACTGAAAACTAAGTTGAATCAAAATTAAATTGTAAATTGTAACGCATCATGTTAACAAATTGAAAACTAAGTTGAATCAAAATTAAAGAAAAACCCTACTTAACCAATACTTGCGTAATATAAAATATTTTAAAAAATACATCTATTTGATATATTAAAAATATCAAGCACTGTTCAAATTAGAAAACTAAATTTGTAGATGTATTTTTTAAAATTTATTTATTTTAGAAAAAAGGTCTAAATCGGACAACTATTCCATTCATTTTATTAAATAGTTTACAAAAACGATTAAGTTTAGAACAAAGAAAAAAAATAAGAAAAGCATTTATTAGGGACTACCCCTTTTAAATTGGAAACTGGAGAGGATCCAACTAGAAGGACTGGAGACCCAACACAAAAGCAAACCGCATCGAGTCCAACAAAATGATGTCACGAATTTTGAGGATACCAAAGTCAATCTCTCCTCACAGCCGTCCGATCGTCGCCTAGTAATGATCACCCCTCTGAATTCACATCACCTGAGTTACCTCAAATTTTGATTTAGATCTGGACTGTACGATATGATTAAGCACGAATATTAAAGTAGATCGGACGGTCCGAATCTAAACTCAAAATTAATTTTGTTACTTCAGAGGAACCGGCCTCTTTTCCCTTCACCTACCTATATATATATAAGCAAGTGGAGCTCCAAAACAGAATTACTTAAAAAAAGTTATTCAAACTATAGAGAGAGAGAGAGGAGGTGGTGAGATGCCAGAGAAATGGCTGATTGGGTTGGTGGGAGAGGGAAGAGCGACAAGGATAGAGAGGTTCTTGAAGGAGAGATGGATGCTAGTTGGTTTAATTTTGGGGCAATTCGTGTCGCTTCTTATCACTTCTACTGGTTTCTCCTCCTCTGATCTTGCACGGAGAGGTTTGCACATTTTCAATCCAATTTAAGTCACAATTCCTGTTCTAAATGTCTTAATTCAGTTCAATTTTTTTAATAGAGTAGTTTTAGCTTCATGCAGCGCACTGACTATAGAATCATAACAGAGTTCATAAGGTTGCTGCGCTGCATGAAGCCAAAACTACTCTGTTAAAATATTTACGCAAGTTGTCTATGAATTTCAATATTTTTTTTATTATTTTGTTCAATTCTATTAACAGTTCAATTAGAAATTAAAATTTCTGGTTATACAAATTATTAAATTTGAGATTTTCTTCTGTTGCTTTTACAATTTATTGTTGTTGCTTATAGAATTCTAGTAATTTTGAGGTGTATAATTTATTATTTATTTTTCTTTTTACTAATTTTTCTATTTATTTGTCAGGTATTAATATCCCTACTTCTCAGTCATTCCTCAATTATGTGCTTCTGGCTATTGTTTATGGCATATTTGTTATTAGAAGGAAAAAATGGCTTAAGGTACAAGAATTTCCCTTTAAATAAATTAATTATTAGTGTTGGTTAGTTGTTAATTAATTTTGGGTTATTTTTAACTTATTCTAAAGCTTTATTCCATTTCCTTTTCAACTATAAAAAGAACAAAAACTTTTGATTCTATATATGTGTTGTATGGTCCAGACAAAGAGACCTTATAATAATAAACCCTGATATTCTTTTATAATTTTTGTAATTAGGCAACTATAGTGTTGTTTAATCTATGTATGTACCAAACAAACCATTTGTTTCTTTCTTTATTCGATTTTGCTTCCCTATTTGACCTACTTTTTCTAAATTTAGCTTTCAACCTTTTAAGTGCAAGTTTAGCATATTTTATCACAAAACAACTATGATTAAAGATTAGTAAACCTTATCTAGCTTTATCAGAAGGAATCAATTCACTTTTTTATTCTGACATGTTGAGAAGCTAATAATAAATAGGGTTTATACTGTTAAACCTATCTGACATGTTTATCAATTAACAACCTTATTCTTTTTTTATTTTTATACATATATATACAGATGCCATGGTACTACTATCTACTTCTTGGTATTATTGATGTAGAGGCAAATTATCTCGGTAAGTGCAAACCTTAAAATAAGAGGGAATTTCATGTATACGCCTCAAAAACTTGGAAATTATGTATTTTCCCCTCTAAAATTCATAATTTAAAAAAAAAAATCATAATATTATATTTACCCTTCTAAACTTAAAAAACTCACAAATTTACCCACTATAAATGACCCATTTCCCCTCGGAAACCGTCCAATTAGAAGACTGATATTTTTCTAAAACATGCCACATTTTTTTTTAAGTTTTTTAATGAAGGGTAAAATGGGCACTTCATAAATTTAAAGTGAGTTTTATTAGAAAAGACATTAGAATGGGTAAATTTGTGAGTTTTTTAAGTTTAGAAGGGTAAATATGATATTATGAAATAGAGGGGGGAATACGTAATTTCCAAGTCTTTGAGGGGTACGTATACATGAAATTCCCCCTTAAAATAAATTATTTGCCTTTTTAATTGCTTTTCTTATTACCATAATTGAAATATATTTGTTTTATTTATTTTTGTGGAATGTAGTTGTAAAGGCATATCAATACACATCTCTGACAAGTGTGATGCTTTTGGATTGTTGGGCTATTCCTTGTGTGATGCTTCTCACATGGGTTTTTCTGAGAACACAATATGGCATCAAGAAATTTATCGGTGTGGCCATTTGTGTGGCGGGTGTTGTATTGGATGTCTTCTCCGATGTCCATGCCGAAGATCGTGCAAGTAATAAATATCTTTCTAGTTACAATTTAAAAATAAATGTTCAGAATTTTTTTTTTTTTGGATAAAGAACACCTATACACAGTATCTAAGATTCTTTTGTATAATTGGATAATTAGAATATAAAAACCATCCAATCGAACCCTGTAACTTGAATGAAGCTCATCCCTAATTTTAGTATTCAACTCTTAAGTCTTCTTCTTTTATAAAGAGTTAAGAATTATATACTATGAAAAAATAAACTGTAATTACAATTAATGAGTGGGGATTTGCAATTTTTCTCAAAATTTTAAGAGCATGTGAGTATATTCTGTTTCAATACTATCTTAAGGGCATGGAAAATGCTATATATCTAAGGTGCTGTTTATAATTATGGACAAGCAGTTTTACTTGGGAAATATTTTCTTTAAACAAAATTAAAATAACCCAGCAAAATATTAATTATATCAAAAGTAGTTAAACTCTTTTTTATTTTTTATTTTTCTATCTTTTCAACAAAGTTCAGAAGGACCTAATCCTTTGAAAGGTGACATGTTGGTGCTTGCGGGGGCCACTCTTTATGCGTGCAGTAATGTCGCTGAGGTACATTTTTTTTTTTTGCCAATTGTAATGTCATAAGTTACGTAAAGCTTGCTTTATTACATTATAATATTAGATGCATGCAAAACTGGATACTCCAATTGGAGGCTTAACAGAGTTTTTTCTATTTATTATATAAAAAGGGTTGATCAATGAAAGTATATTGTACTCGTATTTTTTTGAAAAATACAGGAGTACTTAGTTAAAAAGGGCGATAGAACTGAAGTAATGGCTATGCTCGGTGTTTTTGGAGCGATCATCAGTGCTGTCCAAATGTATCCTTTTTCTATAGTAAATTGTTTGTAACAGATTAGTTTTAACCAGATAAAATGCTAATTTAGTTCTAACAGGAGGTTAGAACAAAAATTTCATAAATTGACCTTTGAATCAGTTAAAATTATCATTTGTATATTATTTTGTTGGTTTCTTAACATACATCTACAGAAGCATCATAGAGCGTGATGCGCTCCGAGACGTTCATTGGACTGCTGGTGCTGTATGCACTCTCTCTCTCTCTCTCTTTAAAAAAAAAATTTGTATATGATATTGACGAAGATTTTATTTGGTCTATGATGTTTAATGTGTGGTTTTGTTCTTCTAATTTTTAGGCATTTCCATTTTTCGGCTTTTCATTGGCTATGTTTGTATTCTACTCTACAGTTCCATACATACTCAAGGTACACAAAAAAATATCGATCGTAAACTAGAAAAATAACTGAAATGTAACCTATTGAATAAGAAACAGGGTACCAAACCCAATTGGCTATAATTATTCTTTTCAAAGTTTATCAAAGAAATAATCATCTCCATTTCGACTTAATGCTGCAGATTGTTGGTGCAACTGTTCTGAACCTCTCACTTCTGACCTCTGACATGTGGGCTGTTTTGATCAGGATCTTTGCTTATGACGAAAAGGTTCATCTCTACTTCCCAAATTAGTCCTGTAAAACCTTTTTTTTTCATTTCTCAAAAAAAAAAAAAGAAGTTAGGCTAATTTGTTATCTTTTGAATTATCTTACTGTACAGGTTGACTATATCTACTTCATAGCTTTTGCTGGTGTAGCAGTGGGCCTTGCTATTTATTCCTGGTATGTGTACTGTTTCAACATATTTATATTATTAATTTGTCATTGTATCATTGCATAAATGCAATTCTTTTTTCCTTCTTTAATTCCTTGTGTGCATTCTTTTGTTCTTTCTTTTCTGAATTGGAGGTTTTTTTTTTTTTTTCCTTCTCTCATTTTGTTCATTAGAAAAATTAACAAATTTATCCTTTTGATTCAATGCAGGAGTACTGATAAGGATGAGCGGCGAGCACAAGTGGCAGTGGATAATGATGAAAAATCGATACCAGATGAAGAAGCACAAATCGAATCCTCTGATAATCAAATCGCTCAAAGAGAAACTGATAAGCCTAAATTCGATGATGTGAAGCATTTCCCATCTACCTCGTCAGATAGTTCAATATTTGTGATCATGGTTTCAAAGAATTGACAAGTTCACATGTAAACTATAGCAAGTGGTAGTCAAGCAAAGAAAAATATAAAGAAAGATTTAATTTTTATGTTATGGTGTTTTTTTTTTTCATCCATTGTGTAATCACTCCTTGTTGTTAATAAATCATCATAATCCTTAGAGAAGCAAATTAAATGAGTAGTAATTGGTTTTGTTGCATGATCTATCAAGGGAGAATTTACTGCTCCTACTATAAGAACTCCATATCTTTCTGTTCAAAAATATATAAAAAAAAAAAATCATACCAGAATACTGATTCAAACGTCTTTACAATTTTGCTGAAGAGAAATTAAAATACTAACTAATATCTATTTATTTTTCAGTTCTTTTGAACTAGAATTTTTTTTGAACCATGGTCAGAATGGGGATATTAGTTCATTTTAAGATTCAAAATGTTTAATATTTTGCTTGAGAATCAATCCGGAAAATAAATAAAATCTCTGGTGCACCCGTTATAATTTTTTTTTTTTTTTTCACACCTCATTCATCTCTAGTGGAACGAATCATCATAGATTAATCACTCATATATTTTACAACAACAGAGAAAAACATATTTGAGTCCCAACACAAAATTTCAATGTAACAAAACTAGAAGAAAGAGGAAAAATTTAAACTCAAAAAAAGATTATCACTCTCTTTGTTGTCAAAGTTATTCTACTGATTTCTTTTAGAAATTAGTAGAGCTCAATCAGATGCCACATCAACCCCATTCTTTGATAAAAATTCCTTCGCCTCCACTATGTCCTGCATACATAATCCAAGGTCAAAATAAATCGCAACTCCAAACTGAATCTAGTTAAAAGGTACCAGTACCAGTACCAGTACACAACAGCATATCTATGGTTCATTTTTTGACGATTTGCATGCAAAAGTAAAGAGGTAAAGAGGTTGAAACAATGGGTATAACTGGTGATGTCTAAGTTGCTGTTTGTTCACCACTAGAGGATACAGATCTAATCTGATTTCATTGACTCATTTAAAATTGCTTGTAATTAAAAAAATTCAAAACCTGTTGTAGTAGAACAGCTTCCTGACGGCACGTAGGGAAGAACATCAATCCAATTCCAACCATGAAAAGACCATAACACCCCAATGCAACAACTAGGTATATTGGAAGCTGTTCAAAAACAACAAAATATAAAAAACCTTACTTTGATCAAGGATCAAAATCAAAATTCTAGGTTTTGGAATTGAATCTGACCAGCCAAGTATAATTAGGAGGAAGTAAAGAGGTTTGAAGGAGGCCGATCCATATAGCCGAGATTGCAGCAAGTACTGATGTTATTTTAAATATGTGCTTCATCTGACTTGTATAATTTGATTGATTGATTTATTGATTGTAGAGAATTTTCACTACAAAAACATAACAAAATAAAATGTTAATATAATTAATATAACAAGGAGCCACTTATTATGAACAAAAACTATGTAAAGGTTAGATCTAAGTACTCTACCAGTACATCTATTCCATTCCGAAAATAAACAGTTCAGGTATGATTTACTGGTTTTTCATTTATTTGGAATCCTGTGATCCTATTGCTGGTAAAATTAAAATTAGCATTTGCACTCCATTGCTATGTTGCTATCAATACCAGGGTATGGAAAATCTACAATTCCAATCCAAACACTAATTTTATAAATCTAGATTAGATATCTGTTAACTAACCTGATTGGATTGGTACCAAATCACCAGTGAACTGAACTCGAGTAGAGACGAGAACGGAGCGCGGTGACGCCAGAAGAAGGCGAGATCTGTAAGACTATAACCTTGGAGAGAGGAGTAAGCAAAGAAGAAAGAGCGAGAGAAATTGGGCCTTGATCGGCCGATTTCACGGACGCGAGAGAGAGAGGCCTAGCATGGGTCCAACCGTGTAGAATGAGATCTGACTCGTTCGTTTCAATCTGGCACGAATCGCGAACACCTAGATTCCAACTAGGCTCGGCTGGGTAGGTCCTGATCCGGAAGTAACCCAAATTTTGAGTGTAGATCCGAGCCGTCCGATAAGAATCTGGACCAATTCGGTCCGAATGAAAATGCACGGGACCCTTTAATATTCGTGCGAGAACAGATCGGACGGCCCTTATATAAACTCAAAATTTCGAGAAAAGTGTAGGTCCGATGGACTTTGGACTTAACTTTGGTCCGATGGACACCAGAGCCGTCCGATGTACTTTAAGACTCGCGCGGTCTTGATCTGAGATGTGTGCACACGAATTTTGAAGTAAGTCGGACGGCTCTTGTGCTCATTAGACCTAAAAGTAGGTCCAAAGCCCATTGAACATACTCTGTACTCCATTCAGTGAAAGAGAAATTCAGTCTATCAGATTTAAAAATTAGGGGGAATTTCACGTATATCTCTCAAAAACCTCAAAATTATCGTATTTCCTCCTCTAAAATTTGAATTTACCTATTTCCCCTCAAACTTCAAATACTCACAAATTTATCTATTTTATTGTCTTTTATATTAAAACTCATTCTAAATTTATAAAATACCTATTTTAACCTATTAAAAACATATAAAGTCATCAGACTCAAATTTGAATCTGAACGGTTTATCTACCATCTGAACTTCTTTTAGATTTGTGCGCGCAAGATCGGTACAAATCTTGATGCGAACACACACGTATATTGAAACGACATGCACATCTTAATGTGATGCGCACGGATCGAAATTACTTTAAGATCCGTGCATACTAGATCAGCACTAATATGGAAGCGATGCGCACTAATCTTAATGCAATGCGCAAGGAAATATGTAATTTCAAAGTTTGGAGGGAAAATACGTAATTGTGAAGTTTTGAGGGGTATACGTGAAATTCCCCCTAAAAATTAAAACTGAAACGAAATGTTGTCTGTTACTGTTAATGAAATCACGAGAGGGTTGATTGATGTAATTAATCTACGGTGGATTTGTCTTTTGTCATGTCCATGGAACGCAAATCCTCAAAGACCTAAACCCCCGCCTCCCATTCAATCGCTGCCTCGCGAATCGGTTCTGGAACTCAGCAGAGCAATCAATCAACCAGTAACCAGTGCTTCTCTTCTCCGTCACCCCGTCTACTCAGCAAGGTAAAATTTTTCAAACTATAGGAGCAAATGCTATAGATATCTATCTCGTATACTACAAATTAATCCTTCCTTCTACATTCTACATATTCAATTTTGTCGTAATTTTGCTTATTTTTGAATTTTGTTTATTTCTGCCCAGGTGCTATTCTTGTATGTTAGGCGGTTGGTGGTAAAAATTGGCAATGGATTCAAGCAGAGCGTTTGTGAAGGATGTTAAGCGCCTCATTGTCAAAGTTAGTTTTTTTTTTTTTTTCTCTCTTTGTTTAGGGTGTAGGGTTTAAGGTACTGGTAAACTGGTAAGGAAGTAGGGGCTGGTACAGTACGGTGCGGTCCGGTGTGCTAACTCTTGTACCGGTCACCTTGTCCCGACCACATGCTTGTTGTGCTAACTCTTGTACCAGTCAAAGTGGTTTTCTGACTCCGGTTGGGTTTCATTTCTAGCCTACCCCAACTTGTTTGGGACTAAAGTATTGGTTGTTGTTGTTGAACTGGTCGAGTGCATTTTCTCTTAAATTTCTTTTTGTTTATATAGGAGTGTCTTGAAATTTGTCATACTTTCCCTATTAGAAAAAGGCAGATTCCATTGTTTCTCTTCCCCTCTCTCAATTGAAAAAAAATAGCGTTTTCAATTCATCATATTTTCCGGGTCTCTCGTATTTCTCTCTGCGGAGCAGTGAATTTTTTGAAGGAGGTCAATGACTTAAATTAAATAATTTGTCTGTTTTGTTTTTCAATTTAATAGATTGGAACTGCTGTTGTGACGAGATCAGATGGGAGATTGGCAGTTGGTCGATTGGGTTCTTTATTTGAGCAGGTAATACTAAACTGGTCAAAAGATACACTCATTCTATTTACCTCTGCATTACAACTATGTTGTAATTTAATTTCATACAAATGCAGCTTCAAGAACTGAACACTCAAGGGTATGAGGTTATTTTGGTGAGTTCAGGTGCTGTCGGTGTGGGACGTCAACGCTTGCGTTATAGAAAACTTCTCAACAGCAGGTTCATTTCTCTTAATTAACTCTTTCATTGTTTCCAAATTTGTAGGGTTTTTCTAGTGAGGCTATGGTACTATGCATAGCATGCAATGGTTCGTTTTTATGGATCAATGTCTCTGTTTCCAAAGTCCAAACAGTCGATCTGAACCGTTCAACATGATCTCCATATAAAAATGTATCTGTAGATCAAATTTAACATTTTTTAGAATTTTCTTACTATTTTTTTAGATAGGTAGAAAATCACTTGATCTAAAAATTCTAGACCATTCAAAAATAGTTATTTTCTACCTACTAAAAAAATAGTAAAAAAGTTTCTTAAAAATGTAAAATTTAGTCAGCAAAAATATTTTCATATGGGGATCATGTTGAACGGCTGCAGTATAGTAAGCTTCTCAACAGCAGGTTCATTTCTCACAATTAACCCTCTCATTGTTTCCAATTTCTAGGTTTTTTTTTTTATTGGTAATCTTTCTTTGATATATTTTTTCTCTTCTGGTTCAGTTTTTCTGATCTCCAAAAACCACAAGTTGAGCTTGATGGGAAGGCATGTGCAGCAGTTGGGCAGAGTGGCCTAATGGCTCTTTATGATGCCTTGTTTAGTCAGGTGAGTTTTTCTTTCTCTAATCCCTTTTACTGAGGTTTTAGATTTTTATCTTATTTATTTTTTATTTTTTGTTCATACTGGTTTTAGTAACATACAAATTGATTTCAGCTTGACGTGGCGTCATCCCAACTTCTTGTGACTGATAAAGATTTCAAGGATCCTGAATTTCGAAATCAACTCAGCCATACTGTGAATTCCCTACTGTCACTTAAAGTGGTACCAGTATTCAATGAGAATGATGCCGTTAGTACCAGAAAGGCTCCTTATGAGGTCTTATATATATTTTTCTATTCCCAAGCATTATTCACTTTAGATTCAATCACTTATTTATTTTGAACCAACAATACTGTTACCAAGTTGTACTTCAGAGATGTAACTATGTATTATTTTTTGTTCTCAGGATTCTTCTGGAATCTTCTGGGACAATGACAGTTTAGCGGCACTATTGGCTTTGGAATTAAAAGCGGATCTCCTTGTATTATTGAGTGATGTCGAGGGGCTTTACAACGGCCCACCTAGCGATAGTAAATCAGAGCTCATTGACACCTACATAAAAGAAAATCATGATGAGACGATCACTTTTGGAGACAAATCTAGGGTTGGCCGAGGAGGCATGCAAGCCAAAGTCAAGGCTGCAGCCTGTGCTGCTACCCAAATTCCTGTTGTAATAACTAGGTATGTATTCTATTCTTTTGTATTACATCTGTATTGATACAGCTAAGGGTTGCAGCACTAGATACTGGTGACTTGCCAGTCAGATCCAGTACTAAAAAAAAATATCATTCAATGTTTACTGCTGAAAAGTTATCACATGGATGTAATCTTACGAAATTAATAGCAGAAAGAGCCTTTTATCAGATTTGCATAAAATGCTGATTAGTTTTGTATCAGTAGTCACATATGGCCAGTGAATAACATGAATTTTGAATTTTTCTGTATGACACTCTAGTTCAGTCTGTTGTTAAATATAAGGGGGAATTTCATGTATACTCCTCAAAAACCTCAAAATGACGTATTTCTCCCTCTAAAATTCATAATATCATATTTACTCTAAATTTAAAGAACTCAGAAATTTACCCAATATATTTCCTTTGCTATTAGAACTCACAAATTCCTGTTGTAATAACTAGGTATGTATATAACATGCCTTCTATCTGTTTTATTTTGTACTACAGATAGCAGCTAAAGGTTATAGCACTAGATACTGGTGACTTGCCAGTCAGATCCAGTACTGGATTAGTTTTGTATCAGTAGAGTCACATAGGGGTGTTCATTGGGTCCGGTTTATTTGGTTTTCAATCGAACCGAATATTTTTGGATTAAAAGGTTCGGTTTTTCGGTTTAAATGGATCTATTCAGTTGAATTTTTTTAATTACTTCGCTTTTTTATATTTAGTTCAGTTTATATTTTTCAAAACCGAAAAGGCCGAACTGACCAAACTCTATATGCCAAATCCATGCTTCGGTTTTTGAACTTAAAATGAAGAAATATATGGTTAGGATATTTTAGAACATCTACATATTTTGTATGGAATTGAACAATGTGTGTAATGTCAACAACTAATATATCTATATTCAATTTATTTCTATGATTATTAAATGTATTTGTGTATGTATTGAGTTTGGACCTTTAAAATTTAATCTCTTATTTCGGTTCAACCAAACAAACCGAAATTTACTTGAGTTATTTTGGTTCTGTTGTTATTCAGTTGACAAATTTAATTCGGTTGGTTCGATTATATTTTTGAAAACCGACTAAAATTTTGGTTTGACTACTTTAATTCAGTTTTAACCGAACTGACCCAACGAACACCCCTTGAGTCATGTATGCCAGTAAATAACATGAATTTGAATTTCTGTATGACACTCTAGTAGTTCAATCCGTTGTTAAATATAATTTAGTTAAGTGGTAAATACAACTTTTGGAGGTTGATATGGCATTATTTTTTGAAGTGGTTTTACAAGAGATAGTATTTTGAAAGTGCTACAAGGGAAGAAGGTCGGAACTCTCTTCCCCACAAAAAGCATGCTGAAAGAGATTGTGGGGTCCACTAAAGAGATTAGCCCCCGTGACATGGCGGTTTCAGCAAGAGATTGCTCCCGCCGCCTCCAGGTAAAGTCTTAACCAATTATGTACACTATATTCACTCACAACCAGTAAATTTTTTTATCAGCTAAAAAAATGCAACATTTATGGTACATTTCATTTGCAATATAATTGTTCGAGGTTTTAAATATATTTCGACACTTGAACCTATTTGCAAGGTCTGTCTGTATGTTATGTATGTAATTAACGAAATATTTAAATACATAGAGAGAATCAGTAATAAAATTAAGATAGTTTTTTGTCCATCATTATTAAATATTTTCTTACAGAACCATATGCGTTAAATCTTTTTCTTATTTTTGTTGGATGAGATCTATATCGTGTTTGCACTTTGTTTATAAATAGAGTATATCATCAGAGGAGAGAAAAAAGATACTGCTTGATGTAGCGGATGCATTAGAAGCAAATGAAGCTAAAATCAGAGTAGAAAATGAGGTTGATGTGGCGGTTGCGCAGCAAGCTGGGTATGAGAAGGCTTTAGTCTCTAGGTTAACTCTCAAGCCTGGAAAGGTAATCTCGTAAATTATTCCATGTTTGTCATTACGTGTTTCAAAAAAATCAATATAAATTTGAGATGGGCTATTGTGCTTTGCAAATTAAGGCCTTTGTTTTAATTTGCGTCTCTATTTTGCAATTTCAAAGTCCAAACAGTCGATCCGAACCGTTCAACATGATCTCCATATGAAAATGTGCTTGGAGACTAAATTTTACATTTTTTGAAAAAAAAATTACTATATTTGTTGTACTATATTTGTTGTAGGTACAAAGCCACTGATTTTTAATGGTCCAGAATTTTTTGAAAAACAACGCTTTTTCTACCTATCTCAAAAAATAGTGAAATTTTTCCAAAAAATGTAAAATTTGGTCTCCAAGCACATTTTAATATGGAGATCATGTTGAACAGTTCAGATCGACTATTTGGACTTCAAATGACCACTTTAATTTGCGAAGCACCATAGCCCATCTCTATAGATTTGAACCAAAGGTTGTGTATAGATATTTGTATTTAGTGCTCATACTCTGATTGGACCTAGCCTGATTATGTCACACTAAATTTTGTTTATTTTGGTGTGTTTTGCAACATTCTGTACAGATATCTAGCCTAGCAAAATCGATCCGGGTACTTGCTAACATGGATGATCCAATAGGCCAAATACTCAAAAGAACAGAGGTTAGTTCTTACATTTCAAGTGTTGCTAGAATACACTGTATTAAATGATCTCAGTTTCAGTTTGTTTACTATACTACAGCACAATTACCGCTTGCTATTTAATTGGTGCTTTCTGTCTTACTTTTTGCCTTTATTTGACTGAAATGTAAGAAAAAGGAACAAAAAGGAATTAAGTATGATTGTTGAGTGAGGCTATGGTACTATGCATAGCACAGATTAGTCCTTACTATGGATCAATATCTATATTTTCAAAGTCCAATATTTTTTAATATTTTTTTTACAATATTTTTTTATATCAAATTTTATATTTTTTTTACAATATTTTTTTATAGGTAGAAAATCACTACTTTTGAATGGACTAGAATCTTAGAACGTGATTTTCGACCTATTTAAAAAAATAATAAATAAATTCTAAAAAATGTAAAATCTGGTCTATGGAGATCATGTTGGATGGTTCACATTGATTGTTGGGACTTTGAAAATTGAGATATTAATCCATAGTATGGACCAATATGCGCTATGCATTGTACCATAGCCTCAGTCATGATTGTTTGTGATTCATAAAAGCACCCATCTACGTTACCAACACTGTTCTTTATTTAATAAAATGATGAGGGCACAAATTCCTTTAATATTTTCCAGGTTGCTGATGAGTTGGTTCTTGAGAAGACATCGAGCCCTTTGGGGGTTCTTCTCATAGTGTTTGAGTCCCGTCCCGATGCCTTAGTGCAGGTATAATATCATGACTTTAAATTGTTTCAAAAATTGAAACAACTGGGTTTTTATTAAACATGTTAACTACATCTTGCTTGCTTAAGTGTAGCTTAGTGATTTATATATTTTTTTTTATTTCTCTTGGAACCACAGATTGCATCTTTGGCAATTCGAAGCGGTAATGGGTTACTTCTGAAAGGAGGTAAGGAGGCAATGAGATCCAATGCAATTTTGCACAAGGTGATGGAATTTAATTTTACCGCTGTCATTTAAAAGGCAAAAGAAAATGCCTAATGTAAAAAAGATGATAAAATAGGTTATTACTGGAGCAATTCCGGCCTCAGTTGGGGAAGGACTCATTGGTCTTGTCACATCAAGAGATGAAATCGCAGATTTGCTGAAGGTGTGCAAGTGTACTTATAAATTTCATTAAATAATTTTCTCTAAAAGGAGTAACAAACTAAAAAGAGTAGGGTTAAAATGGGGTAAAGATTTTAACAGAGCAGTTTTGACTTTATGCCGTGCACAGACAATAGAATCAAAACAGCACTGCATATGTTTTGTGCGCTGCATGAAGCCAAACCTGCTCTGTTAAAATCTTTACCATGCCCCACTGCTTAATTTCCTATCTAAACAAATAGAAAGAATTTCCAAAAAATATAAAATTTGGTCTCCAAGCACATTTTAATATGGAGATCATGTTGAGCGGTTCAAATCGACTGTTTGGACTTTTAAAACGGTGATAAAAATGTGAGGCTCCAAACTAAAACACCTTAATTTGTCTAGTTAAAAGGAGTTGGAAACTAGAACGTGCCTTTAATGTTTATTTTGTAGCTTGATGATGTGATTGATCTTGTAATCCCAAGAGGAAGCAATAAGCTCGTGTCTCAAATCAAGGCATCAACGAAAATTCCTGTTTTAGGACATGCTGGTAAGATTTTGATGCTAAAATTTATCCTATGGATTACTTTTAGTTAAACTTATGTCTTCGTTTCGGGGATCTCATAACTTACCTGAATGGATTGATTTTTTATTGTTTTTAAATTTGATCTATGAGATTCATTGACTAAATATACCAGTGGTACAGGCACTATTAGAGAACAGTTATTTGCTTGCTTTATTTTCTACTTTTATGATTAGCTTGTAATGTACAACTAGTTTGTAAACTTTTATTTAATTAATACAAATTGTTAGTGCGCATTTCACCCCCTAACCTTCATAAAGAGAGAGAGAGAGAGAGAGATTCATTGACTAAAGAAAACTAAAATTCTTGACTCTTTTACTCCAGATGGCGTATGTCATGTTTATATTGACAAATCAGCTGACATGAGCATGGCAAAGAAAATTGTATTGGATGCAAAAATTGACTATCCAGCAGCCTGCAATGCTATGGTGTTTCTATTTTCTTGTTACCTCATTTACTCAAATATTTACTGCAGTATTTTTTTTCCTTTCTATATTTTATTTAAAATTACTTGATTTTTCAGGAAACTTTGCTTGTGCATAAGAGCTTGTTAAAATCTGCTGACATAAAGGACATTATTTTTGAGATGGAAACAAAAGGTGTTATATCTTCACATTCTTAAATTTTATATTCTAGTACGAGTGAGGCTATGGTATTATGTATAGCGCAGATTGGTTTGTACTACGCATCAATATTTCCGTTTTGAAAGTCCAAATAGTTGATCTGAACCATTCAACATGATTTTCATATGAAAATATACTTGCAGACTAAATTTTACATTTTTTAGAATTTTTTTACTATTTCTTTAGATAGGTAGAATATTATAACTTTTGAATGTTCTAGAATATTTAGATCAAGTGATTTTCTACCTATCTAAAAAAATAGTAAAGAAATTCTAAAAAATGTAAAATTTGATCTACATGTACATTTTTGTATGGAAATCATGTTGAACGGTCCAGATCGATTGTTTGGACTTTGAAATGGAGATATTGGTCCATAGTACGGACCAATATGCGCTATGCATAGTACCGTAGCCTCACTCTTCTAGTACATATCATATCTGGAAGATTGACATTCGGACAACATGTGACAGGAGTGACAATTTTTGGGGGACCCACTGCCAGCAAAGAATTGAGCCTTCCAAAGGTGGAGTCGTTTCATCATGAGTATAGTTCACTGGCATGCACCGTTGAATTTGTTGATGATGTTCATGCTGCCATTGATCATATTCACCGCTATGGGAGGTATAATAACACCAGTTTCTTAGAACTATGAAAATGTTTTGTTCATTTTTTTTTATCATGAATTTTAATTGTATTTAACAATTTTAGTGCACATACGGATTGTATAGTCACTTCAGATGATGAGGTTGCTGATATCTTCCTCAAACAAGTTGACAGGTATTATTTTATTGTGCATCAATAGCTAGTGAGGCTACGATACTGTGCAAAGTTTAAATTGTCGATCTGAACTGTTCAACATTAATTCCATATGAAAATGTACTTGCGGACTAAATTTTATGTTTTTTTTAGAATCTTTTTACTATTTTTTTAGATAGGTAGAAAATCACTATTATTGATGGAATAGTAAATTTTTTTAAAAAATGTAAATTTTTCTACCTATCATGTTGAACGGTTCAGATCGACTGTTTGGACTTTGAAAATGGAGATATTGATCCATTACGGACCAATATGCGCTATGCATAGTACCATAGCCTCAATCATCAATTTTTGCTTTTTTATGGTCACAAATGTGGAACTTAACACACTCTTTCTCTCTCTCTCTCTCTCTCTCTCTATATATCTACCTCTCTCTTCTTAGCGCTGCTGTCTTCCATAATGCAAGCACAAGATTCTCTGACGGAGCTCGCTTTGGATTAGGTGCAGAGGTACTGATTTAAAACATTTCTTCCAGATATCCTTTTAATTTTCTATTCAGGAGTTACTTGATTTTTCATTTTGTTATTGGTTTTGCTGATTTCTTGGTTGTGCAGGTTGGAATAAGCACAGGTAGGATTCATGCACGGGGCCCTGTTGGTGTTGAGGGGCTTCTAACGACTAGATGGTAATATTATTTCCCATTTAACATTGCTCTTATGAATTCATTTCTTTCTGCATTTATGTTCTGTTTTGATGTTTTTTGGCATATAATTCATCAAAATTGTTTACTATTCTCAAAGTTTGTAAACTCAAGTCGATACTAGATTGTAGGCAAGGGTAGTTGTTAACAAACAGCATAAAATAAAGGGAGAACTCATGCTACATATTTTTAATTTTTCTTAATAAAGGGTAAAATGGGTAATTTTTAAATTTAAAATGAGTTTTAATAAAGAAGACAATAAAATGAGTAAATTTGTGAGTTTTTGAAATTTAGAAGGTAAATATGATATTATGGACTTTCAAGGAGAAAATACGTAATTTTGAAGTTTTTTAGGGGTATACATGAAATTCCCCCTAAAAAAAATAAAGAACTCTAAAAATTAAGTTTACTGATTGGGCAATAATGTGTCTTATTATTACTGTCTTCTAGCTTTCAAAAATTTAAGTTCTGGTAAAAAATTCTTAATAAAGGGTAAAATGGGTCATTTTTAAATTTTAAATGAGTTTTAATAGAAACGATGATAAATTGGGTAAATTTGTGAGTTTTTTAAACTTAGAAGGGTAAATATGATATTATAAATTTTAGAGGGGCAAAATACGTAATTTCGAAGTTTTCTAGGGATATTACGTGAAATTCCCTATAAAAAAAAATAAAGAACTCTAAAAATTAAGTTTACTGATTGGACAATAAAGAGTCTTACTGCCTTCAAGCTTTCAAAAATTTTAAGTTAATGGTAAAAATATCTACAGGATTTTGAAAGGAAACGGGCAAGTAGTGAATGGTGACGAAGGCATTGTGTACACCCACAACAATCTCCCTTTGTAATGCCACTTGGTACGTTTCAAGTCTTATCACTCTTTTTCATTTGCATTATATCATTAACAGACTTCAGAAATATCGATCATGATTTTCTTTGAAGGTGGTCGATCTGTTGCCTTTTGAAGATTCATCATGGCTTATGTTCTTTCTATTATGTACCAGTGATGTAGAATGTAATCAGGCTGTTGTTTAGCTTATCATGGAATAATAATCATTATTTAATAATAATAATAGCAGTAATAATTATATATGTACTGCTTAGTTGTGATATCTTATGAGTTAAGAACAAAAGCAGAGACTTATTGTGGTTAATTTAATCTCTACCAAATCACTCTACATGGTTCTGTTATGAGGCTTTCAGTAAATCTATTGGTACAAGATCAAATCAGATAGGATTGTAGATCTTATATGGCGCTTGGACTTGTCATATACTGTATGTACAAAAAGGTATATACTGAGTGTTAGGTTGTACTTTTTTTTTAATATATCTATTACTAATTTTATGAAAATTAAAAGCAACTTTCTTCTTTTCTAAAGATTAAAATTTGTCTAAAAATCTAAATTTATAATCCTTGTCGAAAGATTAATAAAGCAACTTTTTTTTTTAATTTGTCAAAAGATTAATAAAGCAACTTTTTTTTTAATAATCCTTGTCATCAGGACACAGTTGTACCAGTTTCCGTACAGAGCGTCGATAGTTGCCAACCTGAAATTGATTGAGATTTGTCAAAAATCAGAGGTCTACAAAATACACAGATGATAGATGAACCAAAATAAAAATATAATCTGGTATATAATTTGAAGCTTCTCCAATTGAGATTTTGACTACCAGTGGATTATAGGAATTATATACAATCAATGCCATAGTTTATATTTATTTTATTGTTGAATATTGAAACATTAAGGGAGAGACTAGACAAGAGTACAATTCCCTTCCCACGATAAACAACAAGGGAGAAAAGAAGAAAATTAATTTGTGTGCAGGATTTTAATTCAATGTCAGAAAACCAGGAAGAGAGACATAGACAAAGAGTTCTCTTAGGAAAAAAAAAAAAGGATACAGAAAGAGTGACCTAGCTAGGGATTGACACTGAAACAAAGGACTTGTGCAACAGGAAAGATTTCGATATACTGGTACAAGAAACTTTGCAGCAACTGCAAAGGTTTTAAAAAAAAAGATATACTGGTACAAGAAAAAGGAGAAAAGCTGGTTCTGGAACAGAAAAATAGTATTAATTTCTCATGTCCGCTAATTCTGATTTCTGAAAACTCAATCCAATTAATTCCAACTGAAATAATTACATACTATTTCCTTTATTTAAAATTTACTTCTAATACCAAGCAGTACTGTTATAATTTAAAACTTTCAGCTTCCATTTTTGTGAATTTCAGTTTTTATGTTTTGAAGCAATCAATCCCAAGTATCTAGTATGAACAACACATGTTGTACTTTCTTTTTTGATTCAAACCCGTAGGCATTCATTGATTTTGAAAAGAGCAAAGTTACAGTTCCTAAGTCATGAAACGAAAAGTTCGAAAGCAAAAACTACGCTAATAAAGTTATAACTACAGACCACAGTGTTCCTAAAACCTTGTACTGAATAGAACCACAAAGTTTTGGAAAATCTCCGCTGCTAGAAAAACCAGAGCCTGATTTCTTCTGCTTGAGTTGATGTGTTTCACTTTTAGGTGACCCTGTGCCCTAGGGTAGGGTGGTCTGCCTGAAAAGTTCCCTGTCGAGGCCCAAAGGGATGCTGGTCTGTTCTGCCATCGTCGCCGATATTGTGCCGTCGATCATATTGCCAGTGTACGTGCCCAATTTGCCATGTTATGAGGTTGTGTAAGGAGCTTTCTGCTGACATGTCTTATGGTGAGTGCCCATGATGCTTCCTGGTATAGCCGTATTGTGCGTGCCACCGTTTCAGCAGCCCGCCAAGATGGAATGTTGTGTAGACTTCCTTGTACTATAGCCTCTACCAGGGATTTGCAGTCCGAGCAGAGAGTGACCGGAATATGTTGTGCTTGCTTTGCATACTGTACCGCTTGCAGCAGGGCATGCGCCTCTGCATCAAAATAACCTAAACACCGGATGTGGCCTGCATGTGCATGGATGAGGTCCCCTGCTGCATCGAAGCATAAGAAAGCTGTGCCCGTTCTTGTTGTGCTGTCCCAGGATGCGTCGGTGAGGATCGTGAAAGTTCCATTGGGAACCTCAATGCCCTCACCCGCCTCATTAGGTATCCTGCCCGTATGCCCAGTATTTGCCTTTCCCATTGCCTTTGCTTGTGCCAAGATCCCTTGCGGTGTTGAGATTTCTCCCTTGAAAATCTGAGTGTTGCGAGCTTTCCAAACGCACCAAAGTATATTTGAGAAAAGCACAATCTGGTCAGCATCTAGGTTTCTTACCATGGTCATGAGAGTCAACGTGAAGTTCCCCGATAGGTCGTGTGTCCGAATTGCCAACGGTGAGATGAACCACATGACCTCGGATAATGGGCAAAAGAAAAGAAGGTGCATCAAGGCTTCTTCCTCCCTGCCACATCTGGGACACAAAGGGCTGAAGGATGGTATTCTTCTGTGGAGCGCCTTAGCGATTGGCAGACCCCCATGCACAGCACGCCAGAGAAAGTGTTGCACCCGCGGTATCATCCCCTTCCATGCCCAAATCCCCTTAAAAGCAGCTTGCTGATAATCGTCAAATAGGATTACTCGCTGCTTTTCTGTGGCTAGCAACTCATAGCCACCTTTTGCCGTATACATCCTGTCTGGCTATGTTGCCAAATTAATCTATCCGGCACCAAGGCTTGCTGGTTCGGTATCCTTGCTGAGGATTGAATTGAGGTTATCGCTCTTGGCCCTAACAAAGCCTCTATCTCTGCCGTTTTCCAACGACCCTCCTGTTGATCAAAGAGGCTTGCCACTGTAGCATCCCGCTGGTGGTTTGTTGTAATCAGTTGCAAACTCCACTCGTCGTACCAAGGTTGGTTTACGGCATGTATCCGTGAGCCGTCTCCCACATGCCATTTAACTGTTTCTTTGAAAAATTCCTTCAGGTTTTGTAGTTCCCTCCACAACCTGCTTGCTCCCCTTCTTCTTTGTATTGCCCAGAATCCTCCTCTCGGAAAATATTTGGCGCGCATGACATGCACCCAAATCTTGTCCTTGTTTTCCATCAGCTGCCATACCAATTTTAGCATCAATGCCTCATTAAAGGCCGTAATGTCCCGTATCCCTAGCCCCCCTTGTTGTGTCGGCCTGCAAATCTTTTCCCAAGCAATTAGCGACATGTAGCGGTTTTGGCCTATCTTTCCCCATAAAAACTTCCGCAACACCGAATTGATTTCATCCACTGTTTGTCGAGACAGAGCCGCTACAGTCATAAAGTACACTGGGAGGGACATTAAAACCAATTTGATTAAGGTTAGGCGGCCGGCCTGCGAGAGTGTTTTGACCTTCCAGCCGGCAAGTCTAGCATAGAACCGTTCCAGCAAAAGCTCATTGTTTGGGTCCTTCCTTCCCTGCCTCGGGTTGATTAGTATGCCGAGATATTTTTCCTTTTGTTCTGCCGGTTTTGCCCCAATCTCTTGTGTAACCTGGTGCATGCCTTCGGCGCTACAGTGATGACTAAACCATATTGTGGACTTATCTGGGTTGATTGCCAACCCCGAGCTTTGGGCAAATACCTCGAAAATAGATTTGTACTGCCTTGCCTCAAACACGGTCGCCTTTCCCATTATCATAAGGTCATCCGCATAGAGTATATGTGTGAGCACCGGTGCTGTTGGCGCAAGTTTAACTCCAGCCATGGACCCGACCCGCAATGAGTTGTTAATTTGCTTAGAGAGGCATTCCATTGCTAAAATGAAGAGGTATGGTGAGAGGGGGCATCCCTGCCTTAGGCCACGCGTTGGTTTTATGAATCCACTTCCCGACCCGTTTAGCAGGATTGTTGTTTTTGCTAGCTCTCAAACATGCCATTACAATGGCCATAAACTTGTTTGGTATCCCTACCATGGCCATCGCCCTTGTAACAAACGGCAATTGTATTGTGTCGAAAGCTTTGCTCACATCTGTTTTTACTAGAAACGCCTCTTCGTGGTAATGCGAGTCTCCAAATGAGTGTATGACCTCTTTGATTAGGATTGTGTTGTCGGCAATATGCCGTCCTTGTAGGAAAGCAGTTTGATGGTTGGAGATCACCGCTTGCATGTGTGGCTGGATTCTGTTCGCCAAGATCTTCATAAACAGGCGGTAGATGGTATGCCGATGGTAATAGGTCGGAAGTCCTTGGGGGTTTGGGGCGCATCTGTTTTGGGTATAAGAACCACGTTGCTGGCAAGCCACTGGTCAGGTAAGTTCTCGGTTACAAAGGCAAGTTGTATTGCAGCCGAGATTTCCCCCTTAAACAAGCTCCAATTGTTTTGCAGAAATCGAGCTGTTATGCCGTCGGGCCCCGGTGACTTATCGGGTCCCATGGAAAATAACGTGGTTCTTATCTCCTCCTGTGTGGGGATGGCACTGAGGCCGATTCGAGTGTGTGGTGGAATCATCTGATCTGCTGTTAGTTGGAATTGGTGAAAGTACTCATTGAGCTCGGCCGTCTCTTGCACCAGCGCCGGACAGTAGAGCTTTTTAAAGTATTGGACAAATTCGCTTCTAACATCCGCCTCAGTGGTTGCCGTGGTGCCATCACTTCTTTTGATGTGAGAGATGTAGTTAACTCTTCTCCTCTGTGTCGCCACTGCATGAAAAAAAGAAGTATTTTGGTCTCCCTCACACTGCCACTGGACCCGTGCCCTTTGTTTCCAGTAGGCTTCCAAGTCCGCCTCTGCCTTGTCATAGGCGGTCACAAGCGCCTCCTCGAGTCCCGGGATCTGATGGCTCGGGTGTATGAGTTGCACCTCATATATTCTTTGTTTCAAAAAACTAACTCTGTTTTGGGGGCTATCCACCTGCCGCGCCCAATCTGCCATTCCCTTTTTTAATAGCCCAATTTTCTCATTCCAAGATAAGCCCATTGATTTATGCCATTCCATTGTGCACATATCTTTAAACCCTTCAGAATTCTACCACCAGTTCTCAATCTTAAAACGCCTTTCACTAACTGGACGGTTCTTTGTTCGGAGAAGAATGGGACAATGGTCACTTTTTAGTCTTGGCAGATGGTTGACAAATGCATAAGGGTGGTCTTGTGTCCATTGTAGTGTCGTCACTGCTCGATCAAGCCTTTCGAAAATTGCATTCGACGTACTTTGTTTGTTGGTCCATGTATACGCCGGCCCTTTGTATCCTAAATCAACCAAGCCCGCCCCAAATAGAAACTTGCGAAAAGCCCTGTTGTTGGGGGTCATGACCGGGTTGCCCTTATATTTCTCATCTTCATTGGAGATTGCATTAAAGTCACCTATCACACAGGCGACTACTTCGCTGTCTATGATCACCTTGATTTCTTCCTAAATTCTAGCATTTCTCCCATGCAACGGGTCGCCATATACACATATTAAGGACCACGGTAGGGCCCCGGGTTGCTGGACCTTTGCGTGTATTAGTGATCGATCTTGCGAGAGTATTGTGAGGTTGGTGTGGGTGTCCCAGAGTAGCCAAAGTCCACCGGACCGGCCTCGTGCCGGTACGAAGGTATGATTTTGTAAAGAAAATTTTTTTAGAACTTTTTCTGATATTTTGTAAGAACACTTCGTCTCCGTGACAAATGCCACATTGACTCGTGTTGCTTGGAGGATCTGTACAATGAATTGTTACTTCCGTGGCCCTCCTGCACCACGGCAATTACAAGATATGAGATTCATTGGTGATGTGGAGGCCGAGCCGAGCTCTCCTCCAAGGTCCTCCTTTTGTTTCCGTTGTTTGCCAACGCAGCACCTGAGGTTTGGGCGCTAAAATCAGTCTCTCTAACTACCATCTCATTCATTAGCACCTTGGGCTGGTCTTCTAGGTTTGTCGAGTTCATTCTCTTGAGAGAAGCCAGTTTGGGGTCACTGTGTGTGCGTGTTCTTTGGGCTATGAATGGGTGAGTTCGGTTCCTGGTTTCATCATGGATGAGGTTAGCAATGTTGAAGCCCGGCCTTGTATCATAGAGTTGGGGGCCCTGGTTAGTCGGACCCGAGGGGCCTGTCAAGTCTATTGGCTGAAGTCGTGGGTCCTGGGCGGCGAAGTTAAAAGGGGGTGGTGCGTGGTGCTGTTGAGGCCCTGGTGCATCGGCCTGGTGGTTTAAGGCGGGCCGTTACAGAGGAATGAGGGCCGGGTTATTGATCCACTGGCCGATCTTGGTCTTACTTTGAGTGGTGTTCTGCATTTCAGGCCTGCTGCTGTATTTCGGATCCAGTTTAAGTCTCTCGAACCGAACCTTGTCAACACAACCCATCTGCTCATGGCCTATTCTAGCACAGAAATAACAAATTTACGGTCGCTTTTCATACGTAACGTATGCCAGGAAAGTACCTAACATTGGGTGCTGCACCTTCACATGATCGTGCAGAGGATTGTCCACCTTAATCAAAAGCTTGATTTTGTAGAATTTGTGACCCCCAGCAAAGACCTCTAACACGTCGGATAGCAGGGTCAACGGCCCAGACTCTCATCATGTTGCTTGAGAATTGGCTATCTAATACACTCCTGTCGGTGTGAACCCGTGCAAGGACACAGAGTCCCCAATCTCTTGTTGCTACCCTTGCCTGTGGAACTTGGAAATGGTTTGATGCTCCTTCGTCTGAGCTAAGTGCGGCAAACTAGGCCAGAAATTGTTCGTCGGTCAGATCCATGGGTTTCGGTTGGTGGTGGGGAGTGGTGGGGGACTTGTTGTCGGTTATGTTGGGAGGTTGGTGTTGGAGGGTGTATTTGATGTCGGGTGGTGGGCTTAGTGGATTAAAGGGTTTTTGGATGCAGTGATTATGCTCATAAATTGATGCATTAAAGATTTGTGGAGTGGGCCTGAGTTGGAGCTGGGGGCCTGTTTCCTTTTGAGTTCATTTTTTGGCAGCGGGCAGGGATGCAGGGGGGGGTACGCATGCTTCGTAGGTTATGTCCCTTTTGAAAGCCTGTTTCCCATTTGAGGCCCTGTTGTTGCTTCCAGCTGGCTCCTGTAGCGCTGTCACCCATGGATACAAATAGTCCCTATGTGTAACGTTGCTTTTCCCATAGTGGCAACTGGAGGAGCTTCTTTGCCTTTCTCAGTTTTCAGCCTGGCCATTTTCGTGTAAGTCTGCGAGAGTTGCAGAACCATCACCTGCCCCACCTTAATTGTGATGATGGCTAGGTACGTTTTTTGGTCTTCTTCGGGAGTATATCCCATCAGCCTTGTAACAGCTTGGTTGTTTCCCTTTGCCATCCCTTCCTCTTTGAGTAACAGAGTATGCCTACCAATCTTTAGGGCTACTTTTTCATTAATGACGGTGCAGGGATTCCAGTTGTGTGGTTTTTTGGCAGTACCCCCTCCTGTGTGATAGGTGTATGGTCCTGGTGTACAGTCGGTGTATGTGTTGGGAACCCAGCTTTGGTCGCCTCTTTGTTGTTATGCTGTGCACCCGGTTCACCAGCATCTGTCTGGTTAGAGCCTGACGACGGCTCCGGCGATGAGGGCTGTAGTCGGCTGTAGTTGGTGACCCTATCGTAAAAGTGTCGCAGCGAGCGCCGCACAAAATATTCGGTGTGCGTGGAGTCGGAGCCATATCTATCCCCGCTGTCGCTTGGCGGTGGTGAGTCAAAGTCTGGTGGCAAGTCCCCATTAAATTCCCAAGAGATTACCTTGATGTAGCACTCTTTCCAGAAGTTTCCAAAAGAGATCACCGAAGAGTAGGGGATTCTTCGGGGGTCGATACACTTGACCCACATACACAGGTTCATATAGTTTAGGCCCTGGATATTTTCTTCGTCCGTGTGTTGTATCTCTCCAAATTGGGACACCAGCTGTTGGATGAAGAATGGGTGCCAAAATTCCTCCGGGAACTCCGTAATTTTGATTCGCACCCTGAAATGTTTTTGTTGTAGCCGCGCATCCCATGTGGAATCCCAAGCCAGCAGCCGCCAACCAGTGTGGGCTCCCCATTCGTTACCTTGCTCTAGGACAATGTCTTGACATAGGTCGTGCGGTAGCTGTATTCTAAAGCTTGTGGGGCTGCGACGCCAGTAGGGATAGTCGCTGGTAGTGCCTCCGAAATGGTCTGTAAGAAAGCGTTGCACTTGACGAATTGATCCGCCTTCACTTCGAGGCCTGCCTAGTGCTACGACCCTAATGGACCCCTCAAGATCTTCGAATAGTTGGTGGTGAATGTCGTTTTCCTGGAAGTAAACACACCCCTGGGTGGCAATTGCTCATGGGAGAAGGGGAAATTCTCTGACCATCCTTGTCGGTTGATACGAGGTAGACGTAATTGTAATGTTGGGAGATGGGCAGTAAAGAGGGAAGTGTTAAAGGAACGGTATGTAATAATAACCAGGTCAGAAAAACATATTCGGTAGCTTACTATGGTTTGTAGACCACTGTAGTATTTTTATTGCTAGTTAATGGAGGTGGTTGAAGTAGCGGGGTAGGTTGTTGTGTCGAAAGTTTAATGGCCAGGAAGGAGGAGATCAGTAGGGAAGGTAGGAGGGTAGTAGGGAGGTCTTCTCACGTAATCGCCATCTTTCGTCTGTTGACGTATTCTCGCTGTTAAACCTAGTTCACCATTTCAGTT
>JAJGRW010000476.1:332439-450785 GCA_025461045.1 Carex parvula
TACTAAACAATAATAAAAAATTCAGCAAAGTGATGATTTTCAAAAATTCTGAAAAAATAGTAAAAAAATTCAAAAAAATGTAAAATTTGGTCTCCAAGCACATTTTAATATGAAGAACACGTTGGAAGGTTTGAATCGACTATTTGAACTTTAAAAATGAAGATATGAGGGGAGGGTGCACGTTAGGAGCACAAAAAGAGGGTGCATTTAACCCTCCTCAGGTAGGATATATATTAAGAACTCTTTTATTTTTTTTACACCATATTAGCTAATTAGTCCCTCTGATTATTCATAATATTTTTTAGTTTTGTTTTTATTTTTCTAGCATGAAGGATGAATCTTTATTTCTAGTAGGTTAGAAACTGAGAAATCTATTACCAGATATTATTAAAAAAAATTAAAATAATTATAACATGAATTATTTTATAACAATATTAAATTATGTATCTTATATCAACCAGGTAATTACCATATAGAGAAGATGCAAATGCAAGATTAGCAACAACATTCAGTTTATTTCACTAGTTTTCCGATCAAAATTGGACGGTTTAGATTGACTATTAGGGTAGAAGTGTATCCAGGCTTGATCTCAGCCATCCAATCATCTAAACATATTTTTTTTTTAGGGTGCTTTTAATTTTTCTTTGGGTGAATATGTGATAAAAATTTTGGTTGGCGAAGATGTAGAAGAAACACCAACTAATTTTGGATTTCGATCTTTGACCGAATTATTTATTTTTTTAGTATTTGAATGCATATATATAGATAGTTTAAGACAATTTATATGCATTTTGCTTTAGCAAAAAATATATGATAGATATCAATAGTTGTTTAATATACAAGTATGCATTAGAATGTGTGCATTTATACGTATTTAATTTTATATGCATGAAAAATTATGTAAAATATGTAAAAGTTATGTTCACGTAATATTTAATTTGTTTATTTATTTTTTATTGAACAAGTATGATAAGATGTAACATATAGATATGTTTTAAAAGATGATACATGTATCTATATATTCGCATCTTGTTTGGATATGTGGCAATGACGATTTGTGGCAATCACGTCATATCTATTGATTCTAGGTTGAGGGGGAGGGAGCAGCTTGGGTCCGATGCCCATCAGACTTAAATTTGGGTTCGATGGGTTTAGGGACCGTCCGTTCCACTTTAAGATTCGTGCGCATGAATCTTAAAGTAGACGTGAAAGTTGCAGTCGCAAATCTTAAAGCAGATCCGACAGTCATAGAACCCATCGAACTCACTTTGAGTCCGATGGGCATCGGACGCAAGTTGGTCCCGGAGGGGGAGGGAGGAGGAAAAAGTATCTTCCTAGGTATAGTAAAAGATTCGTCTCACTTTATGGTTTGAGGTTTACTCCCAACTGCTTTGAGATTCGGACTAGTGCAGGAAGCAGTATTATTGGACTTTGAGATTCGTTTCAAGTTAAAAAGAACGGTCCAGATCCACTAATTCTAAAAGATTCTCTATTACGGTATCGGGGAGGATCTGAATTCAGGGAGAAGAGGAATCCGTATTCTCCTCATTAACTCAGAATTTGAGTTGATGTATCTAGACTGTCTGATTAGAATCTGAGTCAATCCGGTTCGAAGTAAAAGACACGGGCCTCTTTTAATATTTGTGCCAACACGGATCGGACGATCCGGATTCATTCTGCATGAACTCAAATGTTGAGTTAATACAGATAATACGAATTGAATATTTTTTTTCACTGATGAGATTTTTAATTCAGTATGTTGATCAAGTTTATATATTAATTGATGTACGGTTTAGATTTAAAGGCACAGTGAAGGCAAGAAAAATGAAGGTGGTGAAACCCTCCTCTTTTTATATTTTTTTTATATGCATGAAAAATTATGTAAAATATGTAAAAGTTGAGTTCATAGTTGTCATATTTGTTTTTTATTTTTATTTAACAAGTACGATAAGATTTAACATATAGATATTTTTTAAAAGATAATATAGGTATCTATACATTCGCATCTTGTATGGATTTGTGGCAATGACGATTGCCATACTTAGTAAATATATTGATACTGAATTAATAATAAATTAATAATAAGAAGATCCAATGAGATACGATTGTAGTTCTTATGTGGCGCTATGATGTGTCATATATTGTATGGAGGTATACTCAGTGTTATTTTGTATTTTTTTTTAATATATCCAATCCGAATTTTATGAGAATTATATGAAACATTATTCCTTTCCAAAGATTAATAAAATTTTGTCTAAATCTAAAAACATAATAATAATTTAACACAAACCTTCAGAGATTTAAATGTAAACATTCAAATATGTGCGAAGGGGGTTCAATGGGCATCTAATCAAATTCAGTCCGATATCTAATCTATTATGTTTGAGCCGCACTAAGATTAGCATGCCAGGTTTATGTTCACAAGACAATATATATAATTTTAATTTTCATACAAATTTTAGCGCAGATCGAATGATCCAGGCCGAACATCAATGCTCATCGGATGCACCACACTTCCTTTGAACTCTGTGTTCTTATTTTAGCAACAGTTACTATTTTGTGGAAAACAAAAATAATGCTATTAATTTTATTTAGAAAAGGGATAGAAATACCAAAATTTATTGATTACATGCATCTTATTAACACAGACATTGCATTGCTTCATGCCTCATTAGAAATGTCCTTTTCAAGGCAGTGCATTTTTTTAATTTGTTTTATATATATATTATTTTAGATACCTCATTTTGGGATAATTGTCAACTTAGCTGTCCTATTTGAAAGTCAGATTGATTTTTTTTTTTTGTTTTAAGAAAACAAAGTCAGATATGTATAGTACAAATAATTTTAATAGATTATACCACTCAAATATTCTTCCCCCCTACACACAAGCAAACAAAGAAATGTAGGCGGAAATTTTCAACAATTATATATATATAATTTCATTTCAACTTCGTTTTTTTTTTTTTTTTAAAGTTCAACAAAAAAATAATTAATATGTTGTTGGAATACATGTTAGGGGCCTTAATTACTACGATTGATATGTGTAATATTTGTGCAATATAAAAATCGATTATATTACTAAACAAAAGAAAAATTAACAATGCAGATATATTATTGCATGTTGAATATTAAATTTATTTCTAATACTAAGAGAGGAGTACTACAATATATATCTCCTACACAACTATCTCACACTCACTACTCACTACTCACTCTAAGCTAGAAGAGGAATTGCTTGATTTGCTTGATACAAAATGAAGACTAAGGGTCCCTATTTATACTAGCTAATGGAATACTCTAGATTCTACAAATTAATTCTAGTTGGTTTGGTATTTTCTAGATTACTCTCTATTATACATATTTCTAGATTAATCTTGATTTTGCCGAATTGGGCTTGGGCCTTAATTTGGTGCTGACTTCAACACTCCCCCTCAGCACCAATTCGGTGTTGTCTTGATCTTCGGTACTCCACGTTTATCTGGATCGTCATGCTTCTTGCTTCTTTCAATTTTCTGAGCTTGAAGTTGCTCAGACGTCTGCGGTCGATCTTCCAGAATAGTCTTCTTCAGAAGAGAAGGTTCTGGAATCTTCTTCTCATGTTGCCTTGGCACAAGTCGTCGTCTAGCTTTCTTCTCTCGACGGATCATCAGACGAGCTGCATCTTCTTGCACAAACTCTCGTCCTGCAGTCTTCTCCACAACAGCGACACTCCTCTGTGTCGTCTCGTCATCATCACCCTTCTTGGTGATGGTGATGTGCTCTCTTGTGGTCTCTCCTCATCAGCCACTGCGCACCTGACAACTCCAGTTTCCTTCTTAACCGGTTCTTCAACTGGTTCTTCAAAGAACCATGACTCGAAGTCGATCTCCTCATCCTCAGGCATATCAGCCTCTTCGACGTCCTCTACGTCGGCCACCGATTGCATCGCAACAGCCGCCACTGCATCCCACTCTTTTTCACTTGGGACCTCCTCCAGTACCTTCTCCTTCGTGGTCACCACAAAGCTTCCTTCATTCTTCCTGAACTGGCACTCTCTCGTATAGCGTCCTCGTTGTTCGCAATTGTAGCACTCCACTCTTCTATTTCGGTATTCACCACTTTCGGCTCCTTTGCCCTCTTGGCCTCTAGGAGCTCCCCCTGAACACATGCACCTCTTACATTGTTCATGACAAACCTTCTCTGCCTCATGTTGTTGTCGATACCTGTCCCTGCTTGACTCTCCACCTCGACCACTATAAAGGGCCTTCTCCTCTTCGTGCTTCATGTTGTTTCAAGCAATTCTCTTATAGTCTATTTGACTAATTTGCAAAACATACAATTATTGAATTTTACGATTTTCTCTATGTTAGAAAGAATGCAGGTTCAAGACAATTGGAATTGCAATTTAGAGCACTTGGACTGAAGAAATCATCAAGTTATTTATAAAGAATTTAAACTGTTAAATTATAATTGGTAAAGTAGCTTTGATGTTGAAACACAGGGATAAAACGTTGGAACGATTGACAAAACGTTCAGACATTTATTTATGTGAAAAATCTGGAGATTAATCGATTAAAAAGCTGGAAAAACATTCTAAAACGTCCCAGACGATTGTCAAAACGTCTGGACGATTTAAATAATTTCTCAGACTTCAAAATTGCATTTTGATCGATAAATCTCCAGAGGAAAACGTTCTGAGACGTTTGTTAATCGTCTGAGACGTTTTAGGAATTCTCACAGAAATTTGAATTTTCGACCTAAGTTGAACTAAAACGTTTTCGACGTTTTACAAAACGTTGGGACGTTTTATGGCAGAATACTCGTTTGAAAGCTGCAACTATAAATAGAACCTTAGGGTTCTCCTCAAAATAGTTTTAGCCGACCCTAATTATTTCAAAAAGCAATTTTCTGTGAGAACAAGTTCCTCCATTGTTGTGAGAGCACAAATTTCAATATCCCTCAAAACAACCTCAAATCCACTTCACTAATCTTGAGTTAGATTAGATTAGAGTAAGTACTTGAGCGTTCATCTTGAGATTTCGAACTTAGAAACTTCGTTCTCGATTCTAGTTGGCCGTGTGACTTCCCGTTGGTTGTAAGGGCTCACCGGTTCACAAGTTGTAACATTTCTCTTTTGGGTAATAGAAAGGCGCACCGAGAAGCGGTTGCGACACCCCGGAGACGTAGGCATTTTAAGCCGAACTCCGTTATCACTCCTTGTGTCAATTTTCTCTGAACTCTTTTACTTTATTTTATTTGCAATAATTTATATTTCGAATTTAGTGGTGCCTAAGGGAAAACAAAGTGGTATCAGAGCACGTTACTCAAATTAAGATTCACTTAATTCGAGTTTACCGATCTAAAAAATGGCACCCTTTAGACATGTAAAAGAACCTCAAATTTTCGGTAGCACAACCAAAAATTTTAGTCATTGGAAAAGAACTATGATGAATTATCGTAACATCCTTGAAGTTTGGGATGTCATTGAGAATGACTATAAATCAAAATACAACAATTGTACCGAAAATGATACCAAGGTCGAAACACAAGCATCTACCAATTTAAGGAAAGTAAATGATCTTGCCGTTAATGCAATATATAATGCGGTAAGTGAATCGGTTGCATTGATCTTTGGTAACACATCAAATGTAAAAGAAATGTGGGATGCTCTTGTTGACCAATACGAGGGTAACACCCAAATCAAACGAACCAAAATAGCCGGTCTAGACACCAAATTTGAAACTTTTAAGATTGAAAATGATGAAAATGTTGAGGATATGTATAATAGACATGCATATTCAAAATGAATTTGTTGAACTAGGAGAACCACTTTCTAACGATAAGATTGTAGGAAAGCTTCTTCGAGTAATGCTTAGGAGGCCTAGGTGGGATGGATTGGTGAGCGCTCTAGAAGCACTTCATGGGACGCAAAAATCATTCACACCGGATGAACTCTATGCCCATTTCCGGAGTTTTGAAGAAAAGCTCATACAAGCCGGTGAACTCAAACAAGAGTCAAAAACAAAAACCGTGGCTTTTCCGGCTCAAAACCACCGAAACCACCCAAGCTCCTCAAATAACCGTCCATCAAGTGACTAATTCATGAACCAACTAGGCATGAAACCTCTTGTGATGCCGCCACCATAACCAAAATGTTTCAATCTATGCTTAACTTCGAACGAAAATACAACAAGGAACGTGAAGAAGGAAACAAAAGGGTTGTTTGTTTCGCATGTGAAAGAGAAGGCCACACCATCCAAACTTGCTTCAAAATATTTCCCAACTTGAAAAACAAGGATAGCGAAGGGCAACATGACCGAAGGCCTAAGCAAAAGTACGAAGGATATAAAAGCAAGAAGAAGGCCAAGGCAATGCAAGTCCTTATTTTGCATCGATTCCGATGAAAGTAGTAGAGAAGAATCCGACTCGGAGTCGGGCGATGAACAAGAGGTCAACCTTGCCTTGATGGCAATAGTGAATGAAGATTCGGCAACCATTGATGTGGATACAATCATTGCAAACAAGAACATAACCGATGAGATCACCATCGAATTCCTCAAAAATCTCATCAACCCAACTATCAACAAGGAATCGGAGGCTCCCATCAAAGCCTCAACTAACACCATTATCGAGGTAGAGGATGCATCCATAGAAGATGTAACAAACTTCCCAAATAAGGTACATCTTATCTCTTCTCCTAACCGGTATATGTCTACCATTGATTTGACCAATCCCGACTACCATTTGAATGGTTACCAAGTTAGAAAAGATGAATTCAAAATCGATATAAATAACAACTATATAAAGACAAATGAGACAAGCACGTTCATGGATGAGGCTCTAATTAATTATAATGCGCCTAGGTTGCTTGAGGAATCTAAAAAGGCCATGCTTGAAAAGGAAGGTACCATACAAAAATTGAAATCTCAACTTCTTGAATTTGAATCCAAAATTAAAAACTTAGAGTTGGAACTACTTAAGTCACATACTTGTCAATCACACATAGGGGATATAGAAATGTTAAAAGTGAAAATCCAAACTCTAGAGACCGAAAACAGGGCTTTAAGATCGCCTAGTGAATTCTCAAATGTCACTAGTCTCGATCCCTACTATGTAGAAAATTTGATCAATGCCAATTTGAATCGACAAGTCGGTAAAATGGGCATTGGATACAAGAAGGGTCAAACCTCATTTGAATCAAATTTTTCACAAAGCCCAAAAGAAAATGGGGAACTTACTCAAAGTTTAAACAAGGTCAAGTTCAAGAGTATTTTGATTATCAATTTTACACCAAACTATGGTAAAACACCATTGACAAAGGAGTCAAATAAAGGGACAACTCCTCAAACCACAAATGCAAAACAAAACCAAAAGTCTCAAAATTATGCATTTAGGTACAAATTTTCTAACAAAAACCACAAAAATGAGAACAAGTTTCAAAATAGTGATAGGAACACATTCAATCCAAAAAGGTCAAACAAAACTTATTTCAAAGGACCGGATGGATGGTTTTACGAAATTCACAATAAAAATGCTTTACAAAACAAAAACCAAAGAAATGGTTTGACTAGAGATGTTCCCCAACATCACAACAAGTTTGATTCAAACAAAAATAAGTCTTATCCACCTAAAGTTACAAATCATAGAAATCAAATTCAAGAAGTGAATGATAAATATCAAACCACCTTCAAGCATGGTTCAACAAATGTCAAGCAATCGGTCACATTTTGTAACTATTGTTGTAAAATTGGCCACACCTCATTAGAGTGTAGCTTTAGGAAAGGAAGCAACAAATCAAATGTTGTTTGGATTCCCAAAGCTAAATTAGCTTAAAGTTGTAATTAAAATCTCCCCAACCTAAAAACAAAAATCATTAAAGAATGGGGAGATTCAAACAAGGTATATGCTAATTGCAAATATATATACTCTTGTAGGTGTGTTTGATTACAACTCATAAAGAAAATGCTTGGATCATTGATAGTGGATGTTCACACCACATGACCGGTGATAAATTTAATTTCAAATTTTTAGAACCATATGATGGTGGGTCGGTTACTTTCGGTAGTAATCAAAGAAAGAGTTCAATTATTGAATTAGGTTCGGTTGGTAATCAAAACTTAACCATATCGGATATCTACCTTGTTGACGGCTTGAACTATAATTTACTTAGTGTAAGTAAATTATGTGAAGCCGGCTATTATGTTAAGTTTAATACTAATGCTTGTTTCTTGTTTAGAGAATCCGATGACTCTTTAATTTACACTGGTAAGAGAAAGAAAAATGTTTACTACCTATATTTTAATCACTTCGAGTCCGGTGAAATATGTTTGAATGCCATCACAACCGGTTCTAGACTATGGCACCGTAGACTAGGTCATATTGCAATTGATTCTATTAAAAAGTTGGTTAAATTAGATCTAGTGCGTGGTTTACCAACTCACAAATTAGAACTTGTAGGATTGTATGATGCATGTGTACAAGGCAAACAAACTAAAAATGGTTTTAAGTCAAAAGATATTGTCTCAACCGATCAACCATTGCAATTACTACATATGAATTTATTTGGACCAATTAGTATACCAAGTTTGACTAGAAAAAGATATGCATATGTAATTGTAGATGACTATAGTCGCTTTACTTGGGTCATATTTTTGCAACATAAGGATAAAGCAATTGAAAACTTCATTAAATTTTGCAATCTGTTGAAAACGAAAAGGGAACAAAGATCATTCGTATTCGAAGTGATCATGGGGGTGAATTTGAAAATGCAAAATTTGATGAAGTATGCTCTAAAAGAGGATGTAAACATGAATATTCGGCTCCTCGCACACCTCAACAAAATGGAGTTGTTGAGAGGAAAAACCGAACATTACAAGAGCTTGCCCGAACCATGCTAAATGAATACCCTTTGCCCAAACACCTTTGGGCCGAAGCGGTCAATACGGCTTGCTACGTTATTAATCGCGTTAGCATAAGGTCGATATTGAAGAAAACACCTTATGAGCTATGGACGGGGTATAAGCCTAAAATATCTCATTTTAGAGTATTTGGATCGAAATACTTCGTGCTTAATGAATCACCTAAAATTATAAAATTCGATTCTAAATCAATTGAGGGAATATTTGTGGGGTATTCTTTGACAAGTAAAGCCTATAGAATTTACATTGCATCTCATCAAATTGTAATTGAATCCGTACATGTCAAATTTGACGAGACTACTAATCAAAAGGTCGAGAAAGGAATTCAAATTGTAGGTATTGAAGAGGCCGAGCTCGAAATTGATGAAGTTGAAGATACAAATAACAACATTGAGCAACCACTCGAGCAAAAGCAACCCGAAGAAAATCCATTGAACGAATCAATGCAAACCGAGGAGGATCAATCTCCACAAAATGTATATCAACCTCCCGAAGACCTAAGGGAAGTTTCTTCTCATCCTCTTTCTAATGTGATTGGGAATCCTAGGGAAGGGGTTAGGACTAGATCGGGATTAAATCAAATGATTGCCCATTGTGCATTTGTATCAAATGTTGAACCCAAAAATTTCAAAGATGCCAATGGGGATTCAAATTGAATTTGTGCCATGCAAGAAGAACTTGCTCAATTTGAAAGGAACAAAGTTTGGGAACTAGTACCTAAGCCAAGGGACCGAATGATTATTGGAACTAAATGGGTCTTTAGAAATAAGAAAGATGAACATGGAAATGTCGTTCGGAACAAGGCTAGGTTAGTAGCTCAAGGTTATAAACAACAAGAGGGTATTGACTTTGAAGAAACTTTTGCACCCGTAGCTCGTCTAGAATCCATTCGAATGCTTTTAGCATATGCCTCAAATGAAAACTTCACTCTATTTCAAATGGATGTTAAAAGTGCATTTTTGAATGGATTTATAGATGAAGAAGTATATGTAAATCAACCACCCGGTTTTGTTGACCCGGCATTTCCTAACCATGTCTATAGACTCACCAAAGCACTTTATGGTCTTAAACAAGCCCCTAGAGCATGGTACGGTAGACTTAGCTCCTTTCTAATTGAAAATGGATTCACAAGAGGAAAGAATGACACAACTCTTTTTACAAAGAAGAAAAATAACTCAATTTTAATAGTGCAAATTTATGTCGATGACATCATTTTTGGTTCACCTAATGCGGCACTTGCCGAGGAATTTTCTTCTCTTATGAGTAGTGAATTCGAGATGAGCATGATGGGTGAATTGAACTTCTTCTTGGGGCTACAAATCAAACAACTTTCGGATGGCACCTTTGTGAGCCAAACCAAGTATGCCAAGGAGTTGGTAAAGAAGTTTGGAATGACCGAGAGCAAGACGAGTCCAACACCAATGGCTATCAATGCAAATTTTGACTCGGATCCAAGCGGCACACCCGTGGACATCACCCAATACCGAGCTATAATAGGTAGCCTACTTTATTTAACTGCTAGTAGACCCGATATTATGTTTGCGGTATGTCTATGTGCTAGGTTTCAATCCAATCCCAAAGAGGTGCATTTGAAAGCCGTTAAACGAATTGTTAAATATATCAAAGGCACTTTAAATTTGGGATTGTGGTATGGCAAACAATCAGAATTAGATTTGATAGGATATACCGATGCTGATTTTGCCGGAGACCGAATGGATAGAAAGAGTACAAGTGGTACGTGTCAATTCCTTGGCAGATCACTTGTCTCATGGTCGAGTCGCAAACAAACCTCGGTTGCGCTTTCCACTACGGAAGCCGAGTATGTTGCGGCCGGTAGTTGTTGCACACAAATTTTATGGATGATCCAAACTTTAAATGATTATGAAATTCGCTTCCGCAATGTACCAATTATGTATGACAATACCAGTGCCATTATGATATCCAAAAATCCCGTTCTCCATTTTAGAACTTAGCACATAGAAATAAGGCATCATTTTATTAGGGATCATGTTGAGAAAGGTGAAGTCCAACTCATTCATATTGATACCAAAAATCAAATTGCCGATATTTTTACCAAGCCCTTAAATACTCAACAACACAATGAATTGCGATTTAAATTAGGCATGCTTGAATTTAAGGACTGAGAATTTTCAATTGGAAGCATAGCAATCAATTAGCTCATTTTAAGACCAAAAAGCCAGAGAAAAACGTTTCAAAACGTTTCTGAAACGTCAGAACGTTTATGACCTTACTCCAAATTCTGTCAAAATGACCTAAAACGTTCCAAACATTTTACAAAACGTCTGGACATTTTTCTCAATCCAAAAACTACGAAAATTTCACCTGAGAAAATGGCCTAAAACGTCCAAAATGTTTTACAAAACGTCCGGACGATTTCGTGTTCTTCCATCTTCCAAAATTCTTCAAATTTCCAGCATGAAAAATATCTTGAAACGTCTGAACGTTTGTCTGCTGAATTTTTCACTTCTCAGAAATCGACCAAAACGTCTGGAACGTTTGGTCAAACGTCGAGACGTTCTTCTTCAATATTAATTCTCAAAATTTCAAAATATATCTGACAAATAAGGTCTACAAAACGTTCCAGACGATTTATGAAACGTTGAGACGATTTCCTGTCAAATCAAAATTCAAAAACGAAATTTTCGTCTCCAAATGTCCAGAGGAAAACGTTGTGAGACGTTTTATAAACGTTCCAGACGTTTTCGGCGCAGCTTCTAAAAGACCGCTGCGAACCGACTCCTCTTCTTTTCCATCTCCTTCTCTATCCGACTCTCTCTCTCACCTTCTCTTCTCCTCTCCGCCACCTTACCTCTCTTCTCCAATACAACCTCCACAAACCACCAAATCACCTATTTCAAAGTGGTTTCTCTTCTCTCCTCTCAACCCTCTTCCCATTTCTTGCTTCAAATTCAAGCTTCTCTCCCTCCTTCTCTCTCTTCACAAAAACCCTAACTCTCGCCACCTTTTCAAATCCGGCAATCCGACCGCTCAATCGACGATCCGTCTTCACCATTGCACTTGTAGAGTCATTCTCTTCACGGATTTGTGCTTCATTCTTCAATCGGTAACTTTCAATCTCTTTTTCAAATCAATGGCTCCAAAACTCTCCAAAATGGATATCCTTCGAAAGAAGAGGTCCCGAAACGACGCGGGTCAATCAAGTACCACTGAAATTGAACCGGATACCAATCTTTTTCGATCTAACACCTACTTGTTTAGAAATCCAATTGCTCACACCAATTTCATGGGCCAATTTTCGGATCGAAAGCTATCAAATTGCTACTATTTCAACAAAGCCTCGGTTACCTTCTCATATCCCGAGGATGACAAAATTATTGGATTTATCCGACATTGGCCTTGGGAACCCTTGATCACGTGCGATGAACCATATAGTGAGATGATTACCAAAACATTCTATTGCAATCTCACTTTCTCCGAAGACCCCTTTATTGTCAAATCCTATGTTTGTGGCCGCGAAATTATTCTCTCTTTGGACAATGTCGCCAATTGGCTTGGGTTAGTAAATGAGGGCGAAGAAATCATCAAGTTGGACTGAAGAAATCATCAAGTTATTTATCAAGAATTTAAACTGTTAAATTATAATTGGTAAAGTAGCTTTGATTGTTGAAACACAGGGATAAAACGTTAGAACGATTGACAAAACGTTCAGACATTTATTTATGCGAAAAATCTGGAGATTAATCGATTAAAAAGCTGAAAAAACACTCTAAAACGTCCCAGACGATTGTCAAAACGTTTGGACGATTTAAATAATTTCTCAGACTTCAAATTTGTATTTTGATCGATAAATCTCCAGAGGAAAACGTTCTGAGACGTTTGTTAATCGTCTGAGACGTTTTAGGAATTCTCACAGAAATTTGAATTTTCGACCTAAGTTGAACTAAAACGTTTTCTACGTTTTACAAAACGTTGGGACGTTTTACAAAACGTTGGAACGTTTTATGGCAGAATACTCGTTTGAAAGCTGCCACTATAAATAGAACCTTAGGGTTCTCCTCAAAATAGTTTTAGCTGACCCTAATTATTTCAAAAGCAATTTTCTGTGAGAACAAGTTCCTCCATTGTTGTGAGAGCACAAATTTCAATATCCCTCAAAACAACCTCAAATCCACTTCACTAATCTTGAGTTAGATTAGATTAGAGTGAGCACTTGAGCGTTCATCTTGAGATTTCAAATTTAGAGACTTCGTTCTCGATTCTAGTTGGCCGTGTGACTTCCCGTTGGTTGTAAGGGCTCACCGGTTCACAAGTTGTAACCTTTCTCTTTTGGGTAATAGAAAGGCGCACCGAGAAGCGGTTGCGAAGCCCCGGAGACGTAGGCATTTTAAGCCGAACTCTGTTATCACTCCTTGTGTCAATTTTCTCTAAACTCTTTTACTTTATTTTATTTGCAATAATTTATATTTCGAATTTAGTGGTGCCTAAGGGACAACACTTCACCGTGAAACATGCCAGCTGCTTGGCAAGAGCTTCTTGTCTGGCCAACAAATTCTCCAGTTCCAGCAGGGTTGGTTGTGTCGCCCATCCTTAAATTGCTGTGATGAAGGCGTTGTACTCCGACCTCATGCCATTTAGAATTATCTGCCGCATTCTATTTTCACCAATTTTCGCATTGGCATCTAGCTGCTCAATCTCCCTACACAATTTTTTTACTTTAAGAAAATACTCACTTACAGTCATGTCACATTGGGAGATATTCATTAGCTCCCTCTCGAGCACTTGCATCCGACTTGTGTTCTTTCTTGAAAACAACGCGGCGAAGACATCCCATTCCTCTTTTAGTGTCTCCACATCTTCAATGTGGGACAATAGGCTCTTGTCTACCGTAGCCTTCAACACAAATAACGCTCGGCCTGCCTTCACCTTCCATTTCTTGTAAGCTCGGATCGAATTCGGTGGCGGTTCAATCTCATCACCACCCACGATCTCTCAGAAATTCTGACCCTGCAAATATGACTTAGATACAAGTTCGCCAGTCTCTATAATTATAATTATTCAATTTCTCAATCATACCACTCATGCCACTCAAGTCTGACATTTTGACACCACGACGGACTCGGGTTACACAAATCTCCTAACCAACAAGACCTTCGACACAACAGGCTCACGGGTTATACGAACCTTCTAGCCAACAGACCTAACCCGCTCTGATACCACTTGTTGAATAATTTATTTCTAATACTAAGAGAGGAGTACTACAATATATATCTCCTACACGGCTACACAACTATCTCACACTCACTACTCACTCTAAGCTAGAAGAGGAATTGCTTGATTTGTTTATACAAAATGAAGACTAACTAATGGAATATTCTAGATTCTACAAATTAATTCTAGTTGGTTTGGTATTTTCTAGATTACTCTATATTATACATATTTCTAGATTAATCTTGATTTTGCCAAATTGGACTTGGGCCTTAATTTGGTGCTGACTTCAACATTGCATATCAACGACAGTAAAAAGAATCAGGTTAAGTCAAATTTGATACAATATTAATTAAGGAGAACAAATATGTACAATTCAGTTTTTCATTTTGATAAATTCGATGTTGTTTGTCATATGATTTTTTTTCAATATATATCTTTTTCTGAAAAAATATTATTGACAGGAAATTTATAGGAAAAATTAAGATGACGTGGCCATTTTGAAATTAGTAAAAATTGCAAAGAACCCCTTCAAGGGCATATAGGCATTTTTCTGAGGTAACAAAATATTTCTCCAATTTAAGTTAGTTTATTAAAAAAATCATAAATTATCAAAAAAGTCGAAAAATTTAACATAATTAAAAAAATAATGTTGTACCATGCCATGTCGTATTGTGACTGTTTGATTCGCATGCCGTATCGTGTCGTCATGGGCGGATCTAGTAAAAATGGTGCTGGCTTAGCCACCTCTATGATGTTTGAATCTTAACCATATATATATATTAGAGTTCAATTAGAATTTTTTTATTTTGACATGTACTAGCCCCTTTTAATTTCACCATGTGGAATCTAAAAAAGAGAGAAAGAAATCAATATTATTGTGATATGGATTACTTTCTTAATTTAGTTTGAACAGTAAAAAATATTAAATAAGAAGAAAATAATATAGCATAAAATAATTATTAGGGATATGTTAGCTCCCTCATATTTAAAATGCATTGTCCGAGACAAAGTCGAATGAGAAATTTGGGCTTTACTTAAGTTTAATTGTGGTTTGGAATTGGATCGGGTTTGATTCGAAGTTGATTCGGGATTTATTTGGATTTATCTTGATTTATTTGTACGAGGAGGGATCAAGTTACAATAATTTTGAGTTACAACAAAGTTACAACATTTATTTTTTTCATTTTCAAAGTCCAAATCGTCGATCCAAACCGTTCAACATGATCTCCACAATAAAATGTGCTTGCAGATCAAATTTTACATTTTTTTGAATTTTTTTACTATTTATTAAGTATTTTACAAAAACTAGTCAAATTCAGACCATTAAATTTGTACCCATCTTAATAAATAGTAAAAAAATTCAAAAAAATGTAAAATTTGATCTGCAAGCACATTTTATTGTGGAGATCATGTTGAACGGTTTGGATCGACGATTTGGACTTTGAAAATGAAAAAAATGAATGTTGTAACTTTGTTGTAACTCAAAATTGTTGTAACTTGATCCCTCCTTTATTTGTATAGGTAGTCATTCTATATATGATATAAATAATTTAATGTCAATATATATTAGATTTGAAAAAAATGCACTCTGGTCTAGTAATTCCATGACTAGCGACCATCTGGAATGCTGTTTGTCACAATATTAACAGAGCAGGATTTATTCAAGTCATCGTCTATTGCAACTCTAACTGTGAAGAAAGCCGGTTGCTTGGGCTCAGGTAAGTTCATACTGTCACTGCCAAGCATGGTGAGAACCTCTGACATTGTGGGCCGATCTGTGGCATTATCTTGGACGCACGTCAGTGCCACGTGAATGCATCTTCGCACCTCTTTCATCGGGCAATTGTTGACAAAAGATTGATCCACCAGCTGAAACCATCTTTCTTCTTTCCACAAATCCCAAGCCTGCCCAAATCAAATTGAGATTATATTTTTTTCCCTTTTAGTTCCTTTAGTTTCACATTTATATATTAATTCTGCAGTTTATATTCACTGCTATTATTCAATATATGGAACAATGGTGCATTAATGAATCTCAGCAGCTTATAATTAATTAAATCCAGACAGTAAGATCTTCAAAATGAAAAAGTAAAGGAGAAAATAAGAAAGACATTGTTTAACTGTCACTTTGATAGCTGGTTTGAGGCTTAACAAGGTACAAGGTGTGTTTGCTAAATGAATATTTATAAGTAAAACAAGAAAAAAAATATTTAACAAATCATATAGCATAAACATAGAGGCATAAGGATAGTTGCATATAGATTGTGTCACCAGTGAGGAAACCAAATGCTGCTAATATATAGCAGTAACTATGTATTGCAAGAAACTATCCAGTACTGCAATTGAGCATGACAATTTTTCAAACTTCTAAACTTGAATATTTTTTTTAATTTAATCATGACTTACATAGCCAAGGAGGCTGAGAGAATTGCCACGTTGATGAAAACCCGAATTTCTTAGCCCGCTAACAATTTCTAGAAGCAATACACCAAAGCTAAATACATCTGACTTTACTGAGAAAATGCCTTCATATGCATACTCAGGAGCCATATAACCACTGCAAAAAGGTATGGTGTTATTTCAAATCAAATCTAATTATGGCAACAAATTAATTATTCAAAATAATATAAAAGAACATATGTGAAGATATTACTATGTTCCGACAATCCTTCTTGTACTTCCTTGTGTTTCATTTGAACAAAACATCCGTGCCATTCCGAAATCAGATATTTTAGGGTTCATTTCTTCATCCAAGAGAATATTGCTAGCTTTCAGATCTCTGTGTATGATTCTGAGCCTAGAGTGTTTGTGAAGATAAAGAAGACCTTGTGCTATCCCTTCTACTATGTGAAAACGCTTACCCCAATCTAACAGTGCTCCTCTTATCTGATCTAAGAAAATACAAAATGAAACTATAAATCACATTAATTTTCTCATGAGAACCAACCTTCGTTCTAGTGGCCTAGTTAAGGCAATGCTCTCTAGATGTGAGGTAGTTGGTTCAAAAACATGAATCCTCTCTCATGTATACAATAATTGAGAAGTTAAAGTTCAAAAGGTTTAATTACCAAATATGAAAAAATCCAAACTTTTGTTGGGCATGTACTCATAAATTAGCATCTTGTCTTCGTCTCTTATGCAACATCCTAAGAGCCTAACTAGATTTCTGTGCTGAAGACGGGCAATAAGAAGGATTTCATTTTTGAACTCAACCATCCCTTGCCCAGAAGTCGAGGCAAGCCTTTTAACTGCTATCTGCTGTCCTTCTCGAAAGCAGCCCTGCAAGTAGTAGATACATGTGTTACATGAATTGGCATCTTCTGCCAAATGAGAGAGCGAGAGAGAGAATAAGAAAGCAAGTTTGATCTTCTTTCTAAGCTTCGATTTTTGGATCGATGGACAAATTTTGTGAATTTATGTTTGGAGAGTAAATTTGTAATATTGAGATGTTGGGAGGATACATCGGAAATTTAGCCTGTACATAGAAACAAAACTATGCATAACAATTAGACTTTTGCAAAGTCCAACTAATGATGAAAGGATTTGAGACTAGATCAATAACTCAGTAAATGCAAAACTCAAATACAGAAATTTGTATTCAAATGATTTTTAGAAACTTTATCAAGTTCAGAGATAACAGAATCATTTATTTACTGAGAGTTTGTATAAAAGCTGTACCTTGTAGACAGGTCCAAATCCACCTTCCCCCAGTTTGTTTTCTTCTGAAAAGTTACTTGTAGCCTCTGCTATGTACGAGAAATCGTACAATGACACTCGTACATCTTTGTCATCACTCTTCCATAGTGTTATTTCTCCGTTAATGTCACGTTCAAGTTCTAGTTGGTTATTATTGCGGTACTTCATTTTCCCTGCATAGTCACCAACTTGCATGACTGATCTGAGATAATTAATTAAATAAATATATATAATAATTGATGCCTACCTTGACGTCTCCTCCATTTCATAATAAGAAACAATCCGATGCATAAAAGGAGAAAAGTCATACTCGAGACTGGTACAATAATATTGGTCTTTATCTGGTTGCCTGTAAATATAAAATTCTCAAATCCTTCAAAAGATCTCCCATAAATAGACTGTAACTTTTAACATTTGAAAAAATAATAATCTTATAATTCATATGCTAGTGCATGATGTAAAATATTTTATCTGCGCCTCGCATTAATCTTCATAGCACAAAGTACATCAATAAAAATCTGAACTTCAAAAGTACCTTGAGAGTGCTTGCCAGAGCTCATTAAGCTTGATGCATTTTCACGAACATAGAGAACACTTGCTGCAATATTAGATCCGCTAGTCCACGCTTGCAATTGTATAATATCTCCATACCAAACATAGCAACCTTCAGAGAAGGCATAGCCGGTACAATTGCACTCACCCAAGCAAACAGCTTCACATTTTTCAATCCCCTCAGCATTTACTGCTGTCGGATTATCTGGCAGATAATACGCTAGGGAAATGGCAAGAAATGTTATATTTACTGGGCTAGTTGAACACTGCAAGTTGCTTTGGCGAATGCATCCGCCACTTGTGTCTCCATTGTTCCAATCACTCTGCGATGCAGGTGCAAAACCCTGCACACATGTGCAAGAATGCAGAGTCGACTCACTGCACAAACCGAACACTCCACAAACATTATATGCATCACATTTTGACCGTGGCAGACCCAATAAAACAAACCATTCCCCAGGCGGATCTACCCAAAATAGCTCTTGAATTTGTCCAGTGGTACCAATAACAAGTCTACTATAACCAGCAATGATGGAGTACCTAAAATACATCTCTTCAGAATTTGAAACGAAATTAGGATGAATACCCAAATATGAAAATTCAGGAACATTTGGGAAAGTTTCGCCATTCCACTGGCCAGTTGTCCAGTACATCTTATCGTTCTTCCAGATAATAAGTTGGCCTGTCATGTTTCGAACAAGACCAAATGAATAACTTCCAACTGCTGGATCACTAGAACCTCTCCAAGAAGTGATAAACTGGTTTTGCCCCTCTATAACTCCAAGCTTCATGCCTGGAAGCCATGTATCTGTCGGATAGTCGAAGCTCTGCCAAATAATACTAGATGAGTTGTTTATTTCTCTCAGCACCAAATTCCCAGAATCCAATATTATTGCCTCAACATCCTTTCCACCCAAGCCATAAGCAACTATAAAAGAGCTCCCAGTAAAATCAGTTATTACTAGTTCTCCATTATTGTTGAAAAAAAGAACACCAGATGTGTCTACCAATGGGTTATTTCGATTTGCAATCCAAACTATGGTTTGGAGTGGAATTTGGTGGTACCATATCCCGACATAGCGATAACTTGACCCATTGGGGCTGAAGAAGCCGAGCTCAAATGTCTTGTTTAAGGAAATCAATGTTTGCCCATCTGAGAGTGATCCTGTTTGTGACAGCGTGCCCGTTGTTGCTGTAGATGATTCTCCAGCTACCCAAAGAGGTAGAAATAGAAAAATGAGCAGCAGAAGGTTACGGAAGTATAACAGTTGGCGCCTCATGATATGTAATTTCAAACAGTGGTTTGAGGAGTGTTTTAGTTGAGGATGAAGAAAAAAGGGAAATGGTAACTCTTACCCTTAATTTCCATGAACCAGTATTACACAGGTGGACGCAAACCAAAGATACTTTTCCAAGTCTTCTTGACTGTGGAGCTGCCAAAATTGAATAGTCTAGATATTTAGTCAACATAACAGTCCAATCAACATGAAGACCAATTAATTGACATCTCTAGATCTGGAATAAATTATTTTGAAAATTTCCTACAAAATAAAAACTTACCAAAAGTCCTAGTGGAGAGGACCACGATTCCAATAAAAGAAGTTGGCCCCTTAATTTGGAATTACATATGGCATATAATTGGTACCAATAAGTAGGGAAGGTGATGATTGAATAAATCATGTGTACTCGTTGTTTGATGTTTTGTGAGGGAAAAATGGTAATATATGAAGTGTGTATCTATCGATCATTGTTTGTTAGGAGGCCGGATATTCTGAGGTAACGCATCGTTTGCGTTTAAATCCGAACCGTTCAATGAGAATCCAGATCAATCCGGCCTAAGCATGAAATGTACGGGAACCTTTAAGATCTGTGTTGGTATATAACGAATGGGTCGGATTCAAACTAAAAAAATGAGGTACCTCAGGTGATATGAAATTGTAAAATTATGGGCGAAGGGGTTTAAGATTTTCATTTTTTTTTTCTTTTATAACATTGTTTATTTAAAAATTTGCTTTATATTTACAAATAATTAAAGGTATACAATTAGAGACAAATTAGGGTAATAGGGAACCAAAGCTTGGGCTGAAATGGAGAGGAGGTGTAGTAAAACAATGTTGTGATTGGGAATGTCTTGCTTTCTACAATTAAATAATATTTTTTTTGTACACATAAGCATACCTATATATTTATATAAAATTTAAGTCTAAGGAGTAAGGAGTGCACTTTGGGCCTGAGATCTTTTCAATGCTATATTTTCAAACACTAGAGTCAGCTCTTCTGTGTGGCTATTCTGGTGTAACGGGTCATTGCATTTGTCAAGTTCATCATATAAAATGATTAAAAATATTAATAAAACATTATCTGCATTGATTGTCAACCAAGAAGTACTCATAAGGATAACTATGCCATGTAAATTCATATAGAAAGAAAAAATAATTAATTAGAATTTTGTATTTTTAAAAACTTTTTAAGACGAAACATTATAGTTGAGGATAATTATTTAGTATATATACATAGATTGCATTAATTCAATGCCTTATTTTATATTAAAATAGAACTAGTGAAATTTGTTGCATTAATCAGTACCTTAATTCTATATTTGTTACATTTTTTTAGTCTATTTTATTAATATGCAATATTATCATTCTATTTTTTTTGTATTTTCTAAAACGAAAATCGGCATAAGTTCTTCCAAAAATAATAGCAAATTCAAGACAAGGCATGCAATAGTAGTTATTCATGATAATGACCCGCCACACAATTGTATACAAAGAGCAAGATGTGACTTCACTTCCGTGCAAAATGAAATGAGTGGTGAAATGGATGGATAGGAAGAAAAGGTTGTGAGCTCCAAAGCAAAGTAATTATTTGCTTAATTGGTGTCATTATCAGATGGAGACATTGGAAAGGGAAAATATATCTTTGACCATTTTTTAAAAGGAAGCTGATAACAGTACCCGCGCTACAGTATCTGCACTGTATTCGTACCATAACTATCATAACTACCATGACTATCTGGGGACTGCAAAAACTCTAGCACTGAATTTTTTTTCTAAAGTATTAATATGTATGTAAGGAAGTATTTATACCTATGCACGAAAGTATTTATACTTATGAGGAGAACAATTTTTACGAAAATATTATTTCTCCAACCAAATCTCCCAAACGTACCCGCACCATAAATATCTGTGGGGACCACTCAAACTACATGGGGACCATACACGTTTTTAGAGATCGTTTTTTTTCTTCGTTCAATCTCATCCATATTCCTGACGATCTGTGAGGATTTTGCGAATCTAAAACCACGAACGTCTTCTACATAATTTTCTCTTTCAAATGAGATCCATGATGATGTACTTTCGGGCTCGTCGGCACACAAGTATTTATAACTCGTCGTGCAAGAATTTATACCTATACTTGTAAGTATTTTTTATATATGATACTGAATGACGTCTGAAAATATTAATATCTGCAAGTATTTATACCTATGTACTGAACTATTTATACCTATGTGGTCAATTATTTTTGTTAGAAAAAGGTTGACACGGGAACAACTGGAGAAAGTTGATGTAGTGATACGGGGTCCGCACTACTTCATTAGAGGAAGGTTGACACGAGGACGATTGGGGGACTGGAGAAATGATGATCATAACAAGTTATGCATCAAAGTATTAATATCTTATTTTCCGAGTATTTATATCTATGAAGGTTGACGCGGAGACGAGTGCGAGGACTGGGAAATGGGGGATCATAAAAGAAGAGTGCTGGGATTTTAAAATAATAATTAGGGAAGACCATATAATTAGTAAATACCATATAATATAGTTTTAGAAGAATAATTAGTGGGGACCATATAATTAGTGAGGACCATAGTACATAATTTCTCTAAATAGGGTGCGGGAATTTGTGGGTACTGAATTGAGAGTACTCAAATTATTATTCATTAAAAAATTAATTCAAATATCTACCCTTGTTAGAAAAATAAGAAGAAAATGATAAAAAGCAATACCTTTTTAATGAGAAAACACGGATTTTGAACTAATTATAAGCTGTCCCCCATTTAGACGAATCTTTGACTGTGGATAAGGTGCACGAGGACACTTTAAGATTCGTGTTCAGATATAACGAATGTGTTCAAATATTGTACTGGTATAAGTGTAATAATTATATTAAAGATGAGTGTTTCAATACCTCATGCTTTTTATACCTCATCATGTTAATTCATGTTATAGTTATTTTAATTTTTTTAATAATATCTGGTAATAGATTTCTCAGTTTCTAACCTACTAGAAATAAAGATGCATCCTTCATGCTAGAAAAATAAAAACAAAACTAAAAAATGAATAATCAGAGGGACTAATTAGCTAATATGGTGTAAAAAAAATAAAAAGAGTTCTGAATTTATATCCTACCATATCTCTATTATAAATTTATTAATAATTATGCAGATGATTAGCCTGTAAACAATTCAAAACCAGTACATGTAAAGAAGAATATTAAAACTATTAATCAAATCAGTTTAGATAACATATATATCTCACCAGTCACCACTTTTTTATTTAATTATACAAGAATATGCAATATGTTTAATGTTAAACATATATTTTTCTTTGAAAAATTTATATTTAATCCTGATAAAAATATGAAGATCAATTTTATGACCTTCATAATTACAATCTCTATTTTAATATATATAGAGTAGGGTTCCAATACCTCATCATGCCTCATATTTTATATCTTCGTTTTCAAAATTCAATTCGTCGATCCGAACCGCTCAACATAATATGCATACTAAAATATGCTTGGGAATGAAATTTTATAATTTTTGAAATTTTTTTACTATTTTTTAAAATAGGTACAAATTCACTGTTTTGGACAGTTCAAAAACAGTGATTTTGTACCTATCTAAAAAAATAGTAAAATATTTTCAAAAATTATAAAATTTGGTCCCAAGCATATTTTAATATGAATGTCATGTTGAGCGGTTCAGATCAACATTTAGACTTTAAAAACTTTATAACAATATTAAATTATGTATCTTATATCAACCAGGTAATTACCATATAGAGCATACACAAATGCAAGATTAGCAACAACATTCAGTTTATTTCACTAGTTTTTCGATCAAATTGGACGGTTTAGATTGACTATTAGGGTAGAAGTGTATCCAGGATTGATCTCAGCCATCCAATCATCTAAATATCTTGTTTTTTTAGGGTGCCTTTCATTTTTCTTTCGGTGAATATGTGATAAAAATTTTGGTTGGCGAAGATGTACAAGAAACACCAACTAATTTTGGATTTCGATCTTTGACCGTATTATTTATTTTTTTAGTATTTGAATGCATATAGATAGTTTAAGACAATTTATATGCATTTTGCTTTAGCAAAAAATATATGATAGATATCAATAGTTGTTTAATATACAAGTATGCATTAGAATGTGTGCATTTATACGTATTTAAATGTGCATTTTTTTTTATATGCATGAAAAATTATGTAAAATATGTAAAAGTTATGTTCACGTCATATTTGTTTATTTATTTTTTATTGAACAAGTATGATAAGATGTAACAATATATATAGATATGTTTTAAAAGATGATACATGTATCTATATATTCGCATCTTGTTTGGATTTGTGGCAATGACGATTGCCATACTTAGTAAATATATATTGATACTGAATTAATAATAAATTCATAATAAGAAGATCCAATGAGATACGATTGTAGTTCTTATGTGGCGCTATGATGTGTCATATATTGTATGGAGGTATACTCAGTGTTATTTTGTATTTTTTTTTTAAATATATCCAATCCGAATTTTATGAGAATTATATGAAACAATTATTCCTTTCCAAAGATTAATACAATTTTGTCTAAATCTAAAAACATAATAATAGTTTAACACAAACCTTCAGAGATTTAAATGTAAACATTCAAATGTAAATACATGTATTGATTCGACACTTTTGGACTCAAGAACGAAAGGGGTTCGATGGGCATCTAATCAAATTCAGCCCGATATCTAATCTGTTATGTTTGAGCCGCACTAAGATTAGCATGTCAGATTTATGTTCACAGGACAATATATATAATTTTAATTTTCATACAAATTTCAGCGCAGATCGAATGATCCAGGCCGAACATCGATGCTCATCGGATGCACCACGCTTCCTTTGAACTCTGTGTTCTTATTTTAGCAACAGTTACTATTGTGTGGAAAACAAAAATAATGCTATTAATTTTATTTAGAAAAGGGATAGAAATACCAAAATTTATTGATTACATGCATCTTATTAACACAGACATTGCATTGCTTCATGCCACATTAGAAATGTCCTTTGCAAGGCAGTGCATTTTTTTAATGTTGTTTTATATATATATATTATTTTAGATTACTCATTTGGGATAATTGTCAACTTAGCTGTCCTATTTGAAAGTGAGATTGATTTGTTTTTTTTTTTTTTGTTTTAAGAAAACAAAGTCAGATATGTATAGTACAAATAATTTTAATAGATTATACCACTCAAATATTCTTCCCCCCTACACACAAGCAAACAAAGAAATGTAGGCGGGAATTTTCAACAATTATATATATATAGAGAGAGAGAGTGTGGCTAATATCAAAACGTTTGTACCAAGGTCCTCGTGCAATCAAGTCGTTTTCGGATTTTCAAAGTTCAAACAGTTGATCAAAACCATTAGATGTGATCTCCATATTAAAATCTGCTTGGAGACCAAATTTTACATTTTTTGGAATTTTTTTACTATTTATTAAGCCACTTTGAAAATTGCTGATCACATGGTCTAGAATTTGGTTGCACTGTTTTTACTGTTCATCCGGATCAGCAATTTTCAAAGTGGCTTAATAAATAGTAAACAAACTCCAAAAAATGTAAAAATTTGGTCTTCAAGCAGATTTTAATATAGATTGAACATCTAACGGTTTGGATCGACTGTTTGGACTTTGAAAATCCGAAAACGACTTGGTTGCACGAGGACCTTGGTGCAAACATTTTGATATTAGCCTCTCTCTCTCTCTATATATATATATATATATATATATATATAAAATTTCATTTCAACTTCGTTTTTGTTTTTAAAAAAGTTCAAAAAAAAAAGAAATTTATCTGTAGTTGGAATACATGTTAGGGGCCTTAATGACTAAGATTGATATGTGTAATATTTGTGCAATATAAAAATCGGTTATATTACTAAACATAAGAAAAATTAACAATGTAGATATATTATTGCATATCAACGACAGTAAAAAAAATCAGGTTAAGTCAAATTTGATACAATATTAATTAAGGAGAACAAATTATGTACAATTCAGTTTTTCATTTTGATAAATTCGATGTTGTTTGTCATATGATTTTTTTTTTCAGTATATATATATATCTTTTTCTTAAAAAAATATTATTGACAGGAAATTTATAGGAAAAATTAAGATGACGTGGCCATTTTGAAATTAGTAAAATTGCAAAGAATCCCCTTCAAGGGCATATAGGCATTTTTCTGAGGTTACAAAATATTTCTCTAATTTAAGTTAGTTTATTAAAAAAATCATAAAATTATCAAAAAAGTCGAAAAATTGTAACATAAATAAAGAAATAATGTTGTACCATGCCATGTCGTATTGTGACAGTTTGATTCACATACCGTATCGTGTCGTCATGGGCGGATCTAGTAAAGGATGGAGCTGGCTTAGCCACCTCTATGATCGATGTTTGAATCTTAACCATATATTTATATATATATAGAGAATGGCTAATATACAAACGTTTGTTCCTGGGCTCAGGAACAAACGATTTAGTTCTCCGATTTTCAATATATATATATATATATATATATATATATATATATATATAGTATGGCTAATGTGCTTCCTCTAGAACTTCGGCCTCGTGCTTCCGGGGGCATATCTTAGTGTTTGATGTTCAAACAACAAATTCAAACCGTTAGATGTTCAATCTATATTAAAATGTACTTGGAGACCAAATTTTACATTTTTTGGAATTTTTTTACTATTTATTAAGCCACTTTGAAAATTCCAGATCATATGGTCTAGACTGTTTTTACTGTTCACCCGGATCTGAAATTTTCAAAGTGGCTTAATAAATAGTAAAAAAATTCCAAAAAATGTAAAATTTGGTCTCCAAGTACATTTTAATATAGATTGAACATCTAACGGTTTGAATTTGTTGTTTGAACATCAAACACTAAGATATGCCCCCGGAAGCACGAGACCGAAGTTCTAGAGGAAGCACATTAGGCATACTCTATATATATAGAGAGAGAGAGAGAGAGTGGCTAAGGTCAAAGTGGTATGACCAAGGCCTTGGTGCTACCAATTAGTTTTTGTAATTTTAAAGTTCAAATAGTCGATTCAAACCGTTAGATGTTCAATCTATATTAAAATCTGCTTGGAGACCAAATTTTACATTTTTTGGAATTTTTTTACTATTTTTTAAGCCACTTTGAAAATGACAAATCCGGGTGAACAGTAAAAACAGTGCAACCAAATTCTGGACCATGTAATCAGCAATTTTCAAAGTGGCTTAAAAAATAGTAAAAAAATTCCAAAAAATGTAAAATTTGGTCTCCAAGCAGATTTTAATATAGAGATCACATCTAATGGTTTAGATCGACCGTTTGGACTTTGAAAATCCAAAAACGACTTGGTAGCACCAAAGGCCTTGGTCATACCACTTTGATCTTAGCCACTCTCTATATATATATATATATAGAGAGAGAGAGAGAGAGAGTGGCTAAGGTCAAAGTGGTATGACCAAGGCCTTGGTGCTATCAATTAGTTTTTGCAATTTTAAAGTTCAAATAGTCGATTCAAACCGTTAGATGTTCAATCTATATTAAAATATGCTTGGAGACCAAATTTTACATTTTTTGGAATTTTTTTACTATTTTTTAAGCCACTTTGAAAATGGCAGATTCGGGTGAACAGTAAAAACAGTGCAACCAAATTCTGGACCATGTGATCAGCAATTTTCAAAGTGGCTTAAAAAATAGTAAAAAAATTCCAAAAAATGTAAAATTTGGTCTCCAAGCAGATTTTAATATAGAGATCACATCTAACGGTTTAGATCGACCGTTTGGACTTTGAAAATCCAAAAACTACTTGGTAGCACCAAAGACCTTGGTCATACCACTTTGATCTTAGCCACTCTATATATATATATATATATATATATATATTAGAGTTCAATTATAATTTTTTTATTTTGACATGTACTAGTCCCCTTTTTCACCATGTGGAATCTAAAAAAAGAGAGAAAGAAATCAATATTATTGTGATCTGGATTACTTTCTTGATTTAGTTTGAACAGTAAAAATATTAAATAAAAAATCTTCTTCCCCTACACACAAGCAAACAAAAAAATGTAGGCGGAAAAATTTTCAACAATTATATATAATTTCATTTCAACTTCGTTTTTTTTATAAAAATTAAAAAAAAATTATCTGTAGTTGGAATACATTTTGAAATTAGATGACGTGGCCATTTTGAAATTAGTAAAAATTGCAAAGAATCCCCTTCAAGGGCATATAGGCATTTTTCTGAGGTTACAAAATATTTTTCTAATTTAAGTTAGTTTATTAAAAAAATCATAAAATAATCAAAAAAGTCGAAAAATTGTAACATAATTAAAGAAATAATGTTGTACCATGCCATGTCGTATTGTGACTGTTTGATTCGCATGCCGTATCGTGTTGTCACGGGCGGATCTAATAAAGGATGGAGCTGGCTTAGCCACCTCTATGATATTTGAATCTTAACCATATATATATTAGAGTTCAATTAGTATTTTTATTTTTTTATTTTGACATGTACTAGCCCCCTTTTTCACCATGTGGAATCTAAAAAAAGAGAGAAAGAAATCAATATTATTGTGATCTGGATTACTTTCTTAATTTACTTTCTTAAAATAAGAAGAAAATAATATAGCATAAAATAATTATTAGGGATATGTTAGCTCCCCTCATATTTAAAATGCATTGTTCGAGACAAAGTCGAATGAGAAATTTGGGCTTTACTTAAGTTTAATTGTGGTTTGGAATTCGATCGGTTTGATTCGAAGTTGATTCGGGATTTATTTGGATTTATCTTGATTAATTTGTATATGTTTTGAGCTCAAATTGGTTATATTGGTCTAAATTGGATTTGGATTGTGTAGGATTTTATTTGAGTCATTTGGGCTTGATTTGAAGAAGTTATGGACCAAAAGGGCTTATTTGTAAAGATTTTAAAGGTCCATGGGCTTATTTGTGATTTCTGGAGGGGCTCCGCATGTAATTTCAAGGTATGTAGGGTTATCAACGCAAAACGTGAAATTAAGTGCTTATTTATGAGGGTTTTAGACGTCGGGGACCTATTTGAAAATTTTTAGTTACCTGCAAATGTGATCTATGTTATCGTTTGATTTACATTTTTTACCTCCTCTAATTTAGTATATTGCGTTCTAAATTATGTAATGTTATTTTTGTAATTCTAAAAATCTTATGTGTTTTGAATTTCTAAATTAGATACTCTTACTTTGTAATTTAATTCAGTTGCAATTTTATTACAAAATTATGTAATATTATTTTTAAAAACTTTTAGTTGTAATTTTTTGTTGACGCATCAATATGATATTTACATTTAATTTTTTGTTCTGTAAGTATGAACTTAGTTTTTGTTGACGCATTAATATGCTATCTACATTATTTAAATTTTTGTCCCGTAAGTATGAACTTAGTTTATGTTCATCCAACTAGTTTCAAGAATACACTAATTGTAACATTAAAGAAAAACTATAACATCTACAATTTTTTAATTTTAAATTAGTTTGTTATTAAAAAAACTTGCTAATTTTAATCAATTGCACAAGACAAAAAATGGACTTAATATATAATAAAATACATCATATTAATCAAATTGATATCTTGAATAAAACAATATATATTTTAAACAAACCACACATAAAATACAACAATATGCAGGTCAACAATTATTTCAAGCATGACTTAAGTAACAAACTCTAACCACAATGAATTCTTAAAGTAAACAACTTAATTATTTCAGCTTAATTTCAAGCCACAACCAAACAAGAACATAAAATATATAGTTCCGTCCCTAATAAAATAATTATTAGGGATATTTAAAGTCTATCATTTCATCTATCTGTTTGATACCTTCAAGATCGATGAATTTAATAATAAAAAAAAGATCTTTAATTAGATCTAATAGTGACAAGTTATGATATATCATCTAAATTGCAGAAGCAAATAAGTAATTAATAATTAACCACAACAACAACCACAAGAATATATAATTTAATTATACTAACAAGAATGACAATAATAAATAAATAAAATTTATAAAAATGATAATTATTATAATTAAGGTGAATTAACACCCACAAATAAAAAGGAAGAATTAAATTAGAAAAATGAGAATATATATAATTTGGTTGCTTTAATTGAATTACCGGATTTGTGGGTGGAGCTTCAATTGGGACTGCTAATTCCTCCTTGGCATCCATGGCTTGCTTTATCTTTGAATCAATCAGATGGTGAAATGAGATATTGATTGAGATTAGATTTCAGAGGAGATACATATACACGTGTGTGTGTGTGTTTGTATAGTTATTAATTTGTTTATTATTTATATATTATTTACCGAAATTTTTATTTATATCATATTAAAAAAAAAGATAAACCAAAAAATTATGATTTGTGAAGATTTACCCAGGCCGTCAAATCATTATGCGGCCCATTCTTGAGGGGCGCATATTGGTTTGGAGGCCCCCCAAAAACTCAAAAATGCACTGTGATATTAAATATATTTAGGTTTTTGAGGGGCCTCCAAACCAATCTGCGGCCCTTCAAGAATGGGCTGCCAAACTATTCTGCGGCCTGAGTGTTTTTGGAAATCTCCATAATTTGAGGTGTTTTGGTTTATTTTTTTTAAATATGGTATAAATAAAAATTTCGGTATTATTTATCATCTGAGGTAACATAATATTTATGTTTAGATCAAGACAGTCCGATAAAGATTAGAGGGGCTCTTTATTCTATCTTGGACCAGATTGATCTGAATTTTGATCGGACGGTCAGGATCTAAAGTGAAGTATTATGCTACCTTAGAGGATATGGACTCGATGGAGACCTGAAAAAAAAAATATCTAAGTGAAAAAAATATCCTTTGTTCTGAGTAAATTTCTTAAATGAAATTGCAATTGTCAAACTGATGACAATAACATCAAGAATTTGTTTATCAACTTCACGAATTTTGGGTCTACCTTTTTACTTGAATAAGTCATCTATTGTGCTTCCATTAGACTGGTTCAACAAGGAAATTAGCTTATAGACCTACTGAAGCCATATTGGAGTTTTTGATGCTAGGAGACTCAATTTGCTGATATATTGTTTGGTTTCAGTTAATATCAAGATTTTAAATAGCAATCATTGCACGAAGGAAGGTTAAAAAAAAAGCTATCGCAAATAGCGATTTTATATTCTAAATTTTTTTATTATATAATTTTACTAATTATCAACATTATATAAAGTCTCATAAAACAATAAATAATATCAAATTGATTAAAAACTTATAATATTCATATTGAAGCAATACAAAATCCAAATTTTTATTCAAAATATTCCTAACAATATCATAAAGTACTATATATATTTTTTTATTCAAAATAACCTAAGTATTATATCATAAACTATCTATATTTTTCTATTTAGAAGTAAAAACAAGCTGGGTCTTAAAAGAAATTGGTCCTTAAAAGAAATTTTCAATTTGAACCTTGAAATAAAAACCTATCTAGCATAGCGTGCACTATTTGTGCTACACGCTACGTGCTATAGCGGTTGTAGCTGAAATAACACACTTTTATCTCATAACTTTGCGTTTAAGATCCGAAAACACTATAACACTGCTATTTAGAACACTAGTTAATATTATAATTTGACACTTTCTTAAGATATTTTTTTATAAGATTGTAGTTATTTTGTTCTTGGTGGTGGCCCTAGATAAATTGCTCTCAATAGTCGCGAGAGAGATGAAAAATACAGAAAAACAAATAGCAGATTTAATTAATAAATCAGATATTAAACTAATTTAATATCTGATTTGGGTTGGCCGCTTAATTAATCGAAGGGTCAATCTCAAACTGGGGATCGAACGGTACGCACCTACACTGCCCATTACTCGTTTGATCGGATTGAAATTGTGTCATTCAACGCTCTATGAAAAATATTTAAATATGAGCCCAATTTTAACAGCACTTGAGAGTAGGTCCGATGGGCGGACCTACTTTGGTTTGATGGGTTTAATCACCGTCGATTTGCTTTAAAATTTGTGCAGAACGCTTTAACCTTCGTGCACGTATGTTTCAATTTTCGTGTGCACAAATCTTAAATTATATCGGACGGTGATCATGACCGTTGAACCTAAAAGTAAAAGTAGCCCGATGGGCATCGGACCTACTCCGTTCTCAATTAACTGACCTTGAAGTTGTTAGTCTTCGCCTATCTTCTCCAAAGGATCACTTTCTTGCTCTCCCCCAAAATCTCTCTGACATCTGAATCTCGTTTTCCGTTCAATCATGCCGATTACTGGATCAATTGGACTGGCTGCGCTCGGGTGGGTGGCGTCTCCAGTCATAAAAGATCTTGTCAACAAGTGCACTTCTTACCTGGGGAGCAACACTGCAAGGGACCTCGACGATTTGGCTACGAGTCTTCTTCCCGAGCTGCACCTCACCATTCAGGCAGCCCAAAATAGCCCCCACAAGGCCACGCTAGCAAACTGGTTGGCCCGTTTGAAAGGTGCTTACTATGATGCTGAGGGTATCCTCCACAAGCTGGAGTATAGGCGCCTCAAGCAAAAGGTAAAAAGTGAGGATAACAAACTCTGGGTACGCATCTCCTCTTATCCTATTTTCAAACCTCTTGCAAAGTTCATCGGCAAGGTGAACAAAAAGGTTTTCCTGTTGTCAAAGTTGAGGCGTCGGCTGAGCAAACTCAAGGAAATTGCAGCTGATGCCAAAAAATTCCGTGAATTACTGGGAATACAAACCGGAAATCCAAACGGTATCACAGCTTGTAACAGCCCTTCTGTTACCTCATCGTTCCTTCCGCACAAAGTTTTCGGTCGTGATCAAGATTGCAACCGTATAATTAACTTTCTGTTGGATGAGCAAGGAGGCACTAGTTCGGCAATTAGGAGTTACTCGGTTGTTGCCATTACTGGCATTGGAGGTGGTGGAAAAACTACTCTTGCACAATATGTTTATAACAATAAAAGGGTCAAAAAACATTTTGGGGCAAATATGTGGCTATGCTTATCTCGAAATTTGGATGTAGTTGAATGCACAAAGGAAATGATTGAGTCTGCCTCAAAAGGAGGGCATCCTAACCTATGTAACATACGCAATTAATTTTGATAAACTACAGAATGAGCTCATGGAAATCTTGCCGGAATCTGAAAAGATCCTGCTTGTTCTAGATGATGTTTGGTATGACAAACAGGCAGGAGATGAACCATGGGACAGCCTCTTAGCACCACTTGCTTCCATAAGAGAGAGATGCAAAATTCTTACAACTTCTCGATCAAAAAATTTTCCTGCTGTCTTACAACCTGGGCTACATATTAAGTTGCAAGATCTAGCACATAATGATTTCTTATCACTTTTCAGGTATTATGCATTTCTTGGTTCAGAAAATATTGATATACTGTTGAAGAATAGTTTGACTAATATTGGGGACCGGATTGCTAAAAAAATTAGTAAATCTCCTTTGGCAGCAAAAGTTGTTGGTAAACAGCTGAGTGAACAGCCTAATATTGGGTTTTGGCAAGCTACTCTAAGAAATGTTAACTTGAGCAGCACTAGAAAGGTTTTGCTATGGAGTTATCAGCGCTTGGATGTGCAAATACAACGGTGTTTCTTATTTTGTAGCATATTCCCCAAAGGCAGGAGGCATTCTATATATAGTACATTTGAGGCGTTACTGGGTGGCACTTGATTTTATCCAGGCCTCAGATGATAACAAAAGTGTTGAAGACATATGTTTCGAATATTTTCATATGATGGTTGCGAACTCTATTTTTCAACTGGTGGATGGATGGTATATCATGCATGATCTCTTTCATGATCTAGCAGAAAAGCTATCAACTGGAGATTGTTTAAGGGTAATAAATTCTGAGAGAGAAATCCCCTCCACTTTGCTGCATGTATTTCTTAGTTGCAACAATGAAAATTTGAAAGAGAATATATCTAGCATATATAACCTAAGTAACTTGCGTACCCTCATCCTGAAGATCCGACTTAATATTGAAGATGTAAATGAAATATTTTCAATGATATCTACAAATTTTAAGAATTTGAGGGCCTTAAGTCTACAGTTGAGGGGCTATAAAACACTACCAAGAGTTGTTGGAGATATGAGAAATCTCAGATACCTAAATGTTAGGAGGAGTTCGATCAAGGAGTTGCCTGATTCAGTGTCACAGCTATACCATCTTCAATTTCTACTACTGCCCTCATCTGTAAAGATTCTTCCGACAAAGTTGAGTAACTTGATCAAGTTGCGACGCATTGATATTTATCATAGCAACGGTACTCGAGTCCATACCTTACCTCCAGTACCATTCCTAGGAAAATTAACTTCGCTGCAGCTCCTGGATGAATTCCATGTGAGAAAAGAGGAAGGATACGAGCTACGACAACTGGGAAGTTTGAAAGAGATTGGTCACACTCTAAGAATTATGAATCTCGAGAATGTCAGACATAAGAATGATGCAATTGAAGCGAAACTCATTCATAAATCCAAACTTGAAGGGCTGGAGTTGATGTGGGGGGGGGTTCAGCTGAAAGTGGTTCAGAGTTAGAAGTGATTGAGGCCCTCGAGCCCCCACCAGACCTGGAATTGCTTGCAATTGATGGGTATAGAGGCTCAGGATATCCGACCTGGTTGATAGAAGGTTCATTTCTAGAGAATATGAAAGCATTCAAGTTGTGCAATTGCAACTCTCTGACTGTTTTGCCTCTCAATTTTCATCAATACCGGCATTGCCTTGGGCTTGATCTTAAAAATCTAGATGCTCTGAGAGAAGTTCCTGCTCTGCCAGAAAGTCTTAGTTGGTTAAGAATCATGTCATGCCCTTGTTTGATTTTTGTATGTGAGAATGAGCAAAGATTGAATGAAAATCAAGGTATAATTGAACAAGAATTTTGGATATCTAGGGTAATGTCGTTCTTGAAAATATCAGTATCCTTTACTTATTACATGAAAGGACACCTTCCCCGTGAATTGAATAACTTAAAGCAGACAACTTCAATTGAAAATTATTTAGAACAGTTTCGAGTCATTGAAAATGATGCACAGGGTAATGCAGAATTATGGAAAAATGTAATGAGCGCTTGGTGGCGTTGCCATCAACAGAGGATGAACTTTATCTTTAGTCACAGCACTCGAGCAAATACATTGAAATTACCCTCCATGCTCCGCAGACTTGTTCTCAGCTATTGTTGCATATCAGATAAAGCATTGTCAGATTTCCTGAGAGGTATGGCCACTCTCGAGGAACTGTACCTTGAGGGCATCATGACTATAAGCACACTTCCACCAGCAAAAGTTGTGCGGTCCATGCAGAGCCTTCGGATTATAAAGATCTTGTCTTGTTGGTCTCTAAGATCACTTGGCGGTTTGCATGCACTCTCAAAGCTGGAGAAATTTGAGGTAGAAGGCTGTTGGTGTTTGGAAATGGAAAATGGTTATACTCGGCTGCCCTCCACTCTGCAGTCCTTCGTAATTCAATGGTGCGTATTTCCTCGGGATATTCTTAATGGAGATTTTCCATGCCTCCAGAATGTTGTAATCAGTAAGTGCCGCATCTCAACATCCCTAACATTTGGTAAGCTGACTTCACTTAAATTGTTGAGTCTCTGCAACTGCCCCAACCTTCGCTCCATTCGGGGCTTAGAATCTTGTCCATTCATTGATATTCTTTACCTACAGCTACATCGCAATCTTGCTGTAGAATATGTTGCGAACTCTTGGCAAGGTTGCCGTAATCTGCATATTAGCAGCTCAGTAATGCTGAACAAGCTTTTATTATCAGGAAATTATGCTTCTCCTCAAAACTTGTTTATAGAATATTGCCAAGAAGAAGTAATCACTTTTGAGAAATCTGAACACCTTCGATCGATCAAGTTACTTGTGTTTGAAACATGCAAAGAAACAAAGAACCTACCAACTACTTTGAGGGACTTCTCTACCCTCAAGAGCATCATTTTCATTGATTGCCCAGAAATATCAGGTTTGCCAGAACTGCCAGATTCAGTACAAAACATCCTTGTAAGAGGTTGCCCAGTATTAAGAGAAAGGTGTCGACCCAATGGCCCCGACTGGCACAGGATTCAACGCATACGCCACAGGACGATTGAATGATTTAAGCAGTTCTCTGTAGGCTCTAAACTTAATCCCATCCCTGCAATAGGTAGTTCCTTTTCCACTTTTGTCTCTGTTGTGTGTCTTTCTTTTTTTATTTCCTTCTGTTCTTTGTTTCTTTCTAATTGTTTTCATTTTTCCCTTGTATTTGCCATGAATAGTTGAATACTGCTTGTTAGACTCTTGTTGGTTTGGCTTAGGTATAGCTCTGAGGGTAATGATAGTTTTATGGTTAAGAATGATTAAGAGTTAGATTTACTTTAAGATTGGTACCAATTAGTTGGTACCACCTTTGTAAGAACTTTCTGTTTCAATGAAACAGGTATGTTAGCCCCACTTTTCAAAACATAAAAATGTCATTACATTTACAAATTCTTAGCAGATAAAAGTTTCTGTTGCGACAAGTCTGTTGTAAACAAACAGGAAGCTAAACCAGAGAGATATCAATTCTCAATACCTTTTATTTTTTTCCTTTTTGGTATGACATTCATTGTGCATCTCACTGTTGGTTTATTATTCTTAGTAAGGATAACTAATTTGATATTTGATAAGGTTGTTGTTGGAAAATTGTAGGAAATGTGTAAAGAGCATATGGCCACAGCTGTCAGATAGAGAATAAAAAGTGAAAGCAAAGTTTGCAATCTGATGTACATCACAATTGCACCAATTTTTAAGAAAGTACTATACAGGGTAGATGTTACCTCACTGAATGTTACTGTTGGATCATGTTCCGCATACTAGCACTGCAATCCCATTTGGTGTTTTTCCAGAACTGTACTAGTACTGAAATTCATCTTTCTGTTTCATTCCAGATTATTTTATTTGTAAAGAGTACTTCAACCTAAAAAAGGAATGAGGCGATGATAGATATGGGACTACCTCAAATTGTTCTCAGAGATGAACTGATTGTATTGTCAGGTACTCATTTGAGTTTACATGCTGAGACTCACACCATTTGACCATCTTGTACGGTCATCTCTATATTTGGATTTGGAATTCATTATTTTTTGTTTAATTTAATAATAGGGACATTCCTGGAGGTGTTGAGTCTTTTATATCTTGTTGAAATAAATGGTGGTCCATATCATTGCCTATCTGGACCATATCTTCAAAGAAGGAAGGCAACAGCTGGGAAATCAATTTGTAATCAGATTTATTATATTCCTATTTTAGATAAAATGTAATGGAAACAAATCTCTCTATTCTCTCTAATCTCTCTATTTATTCTCCTCTCCTCTCTGTAACTATTATCCTGAAAACTAATAGAAAAAGTGTGAGTTCGGGTGTGGAGGACGTAGGCACCGAATTGGTGCCGAACCTCGTTAAATCTTGTGTCTATTTCTATTTCCAGTTTCTGTACAACTACACACGGACCGTGCACTATTATGCACGGACCGCACACATAGTTACGAATTTCTACATATCTTTTACTGTTGAATTTTGTTTCTCAATTTGATTTATTTTCATATATGGGGCTAAAATATAATTAGTATGTATTTCTCTAATACTAATTAATTTGGTGTTTTGTAAAAATGAAACTATCATCTTTCTGCTCTTTCAAAAACAGAAAAGGATAAGGTACGGAATACCCTCAACATCACTGCAATTACGCAGTTTCGATATTTCCGTATTTCATATAAATGTTAAGGAGAAAAAACATAAAAGAAAAGTGGTTTTTGTATAATTGTATCTTGTAAGGGTGTAAATGAAATTTATTGGGTGTTTCAGTAATGAAATATTTGAATACTTGAAATTTATTGGGTTCCAAAATATTCAATAATGAAATATTTGAATATTTCAGAATTTATTTTGCACCAAATCAGAACTGCATTATATACTGGTGTCTCAGTACCAAGCATGACTGAATGGGCAATTTCTTACTGGTAGCAGTGATGATTTTTGAGTAACTGGTATTGAAAATTTGAAATGCTTATTACCTTGACTACACAGATGTAATTATGTCGACATATGATATTTGCACTCCCAATTGCACCACTTACCGAAATTTCACACCTTCCTTTTAATGTGAATCGAACGATTTAGGCAGAGTACATGGTCATCGGATACACCCCGCTCTCTTTGAACTCATGTTTCTTATTTTAGCAACAGTTACTACTGTGTGGAAAACAAGAATAATGTATTAATTTTATTCAGAAATACTAAACTATCTTGATTACATGCATCTTATTAATACTGAGATTGCATTGGCATGGCATTTATTTTATGTTGTTTTATTCAATTGTCAACTTAGCTGTCCCGTTTCAAAGTCAGATGTATTAGTTGTACAGATAATTTAGATTACACCACAAAAAATTTCTCTCCTCCACACAAAACACAGAAAAATGGTCAACAATTAAAATTTCATTTCAACTCCGTTTATTTAAAAAAAATTAACAATTTTTTTTTATCTTTAGTTGAAAGACATGTTACATGTTAGGGGCCCTAATTAGGGATGTAAACGGATCGGATAAAATATCTCATAATATAATGCAGATATTCGAATCCGGAAATTGATGAATATCCAAACTTATTAAGCTATTTGGGACGTGGGCCTGCTCCAATTCATCAGAATACAAAGCAATGACAACTTTGCACTATATAAATGCTTCCTTTTTATTTGTAGTTCTCTTGTGGGACTAAAGAGAATATCCGGATTCCGAACTTTTTCCTTTTCTTTTGCTTTACTTCATAAATAATATAGTGCTTCCCGGAGACAGTACATCAAACAAAACTTGATGCATTGAAAAATTATATTACGTATAATGATTCCTGGACGCAATGTATCATGATTTTTCTTTTTCTTTTTTTTCTTTTTTGCGTCAATTTTTCTTGGAGGCAGTACTTTAATTAAGCGCTAATTTATGAACAGAAATAATATATTTAAATATTATTTATAAAGAAGAAGAAAGAAAATGGTCCCTGTTCTACAGTCACATGCATAGAAAAAATTTAATACAATATTGGAATCAGCAAATATACATCTATTATTTTTTTATTGATTTACTTAAGAAAATTACATCTACATTTATTCCAAACTTATTGACAATAACTTACATGACATTTATATATGGTACTAGTCATGCTTTGAGAAAATTAGTGCCTAAAAAACTAAAATATATACCTAATCTCAGTTCTCACACACATACTTATATAGATTATATATATTTTTGCATTATCATTAAATGAATGATATATTGGTTGGTCATTATCTATACGCCTATATATCTCGTCTAATTAAATGCCAACTATCCAAATGAAGTTGTAAAACTGTACTTCTAGCTGATAGTTTGCTTTGAAGTAAGAGATGCATCCTTCAATCCATCCTCAAAACCTTTTTCCCAAAGAAAAAAATAAAGAACACAAGTTTATAAGAGAGAAATATTGCATTTGTTAATAAATCTAAATCAACAACATTTCATTTTGTTTAGGGGTGGAATTAGAAATTTTAGATTGGGGCAGAAACGTAAAATGCATAATGTGTGGTCACTGGAATCTGTACTTAATTAAGTCTTCACAACCACAAAATAAAATTCTAACTACTAAGCTCTAAGTATACATTTAACATTTTATTATAAGAGAGTTGATCTATATACAAACTTAAAAAGACAAAATTTCAATTAAATTTGTATAAAAAATTAAATAATGGAGACTAAGCACCTCATGCACCACACCTAATTGCTTTGTATACACACATTGTTATCTTTTTACTTTTCTTTAATGAATCAATAGTTGGTAATTTTCGTATTACCTAAAAAAAAAATTCACTTCAAGGTGTGCATCAATTATGCTCATGATTTGGTTAATTATATCCTCCCAATTCGAATGCATATTTATTTTATATATATTTGCTAAATTTTTCTACTTCTTCCAATCTGTAACTTATGATCTCCTTCAATTATCTGCATAAAAGAATAATGCTTATTAATTAGTTCTTCATATAGTTTTTAGAGTATACCTTCTACCACCAACACCACCTTCTCTTTGGCAATTGAAGTACAATGCCACAACAGGTGGCCCGAGATTGTAGAATGCCGAGAAATCTCTGGTATTGAAATTTTGACGCCATCCCGGTGCATAAACAGTCTGTCTCACTTCCTGTTTGAATAACACGAATGCAACACGATGTATCCCTGCCGACGCCCGTGGTCCTTCGTAAGATACAATTTCATTTCCTGAAATATTTTTCATGTACTTCAGCAAATTTTTTTTTTGTTAGATTTCAATCACTATATATGTTCATATGAATTCACCAAATTATATATTATATCATAAAAGAATCTTATTGAGGCATTATTTTCTGTTGAAGTTATTCAGGTCTTTGTTTTCTTGTGCTTGTGGGACTATTCATGTGTACATGTATACACAGAGGGACAAAAGCTTAGTCTTTTTCTTCAAAAATGGATCATTTTTTAAGGAACTATAAACAGTAATATTGTCAGTAATTATTTTATGTAACACAACTATTGTTTTCCTTTGGTATAATGCAAATTTCATTCAATCTTTGAATCATTTCGTAATATATTCCTACTCCAAATTTATGTCAAATTCACTTGATGGCTAATTTCTCAGATGAAATTTTTAATTTAATAAAATCTTCTTTTTACCTTTAGTAACCCTATTATAGCCTAGCCCAAAATAAATCTTCTTATACTTGTAATTAAGAAATAGTTAAAATCATAATCTAGCCTAGAACATATTAAATCTTCTTATACTTGTAATTAAGAACATATTAAGAAATAGTTAAAATCCTCTGTTAGCTAGTTTTAAAAAAATCAGGGTCATACAAGCTAGTTAAATTTTGTAATATTGAAACTTGTTATTTGTAAAAAAATGTGGGTTTGAATGGCATTAGGCACACTGGACCTTTTGAATAAACTCTTATTTAACAAGGAATAATTACTAATGGTTAATTTCTTCAATAATCAATAACATTTAACATAATTTGGGAAGGATGTCTCACTCAATAGGGTACAACATTTAACTGGTACCATATTTTTTTTTTGTGGGCCCACACCATAATGCATTGGTCAAGCGTTCTTTTTGAAAGATCACAGCCGTCCATCGACTTTTGATTTCCGGTTGAGGTCCCTCTGCACGCTGACTAATGTTATCTAGTGGGGCCCCATATACTGTACAAATCTCGAGGTGCTGTTGATCAGCTGACAACCGTCCAACTGCTCAACCTGCATGACAACCGTTCAACTGCTCAACATGCTCAACCGTCCAACTGCTCAACCTGCATGACAACCGTCATTTCTTATCGAGGGCCCCACACCCCCTCCTGCACATTTGGTTTTTGCCAAGGATTACCATACCATTTCATTTCTATGCAGTTTTAGATGTACTGGTACCAAGTTTTTAGCTTGGTACCTTACAGTCTGATAGATGTACTGGTACAAGATAGTATGATAATCCTAGGTACGATTTGTTGGATTCCACTGTTGTATTACACTTATATAGATATGTGAAGGCATGAAAGTAGAAATGAATAATACCCACCAAAACTTACATCAGTTGCTTCTGGTATATCAGTTACCAACCTATACAATCACAAAACAGAAGTTTATCAATTCAAAACATGGTACTAATTGTAACAAAATGATCTGTGGAGATCAAATTAGTAATTCATTTGAATGTCAAGAAATTGAAATACATTTTGTCCTACAAAAATGTTACAAGATATTCAGGTACCAAAAAATATTAAAAAAAAGTACACATACCAATTCAGATACTCTCTGTTACTTGGATTGTTTGGACTTGGAGAATCAGGATCAACCATTACCTTTCAGTAAAAACAATTAAAACAAGAGTTAAAATAGACAATTAAAAAATCAAAACAAGCGTTAAGTAATAGGTTTTGATGATATTCTCAAAGAGAAAACGATGGCTCATGCCACTACACTAAGCCCACGGTTCAATATTTTGTTATTTTTTAATGTGCTATTAATGTCAGAAGCCAATAGTTAAGTGCTAAAACAACTTTATTTTTTATGTCAGAAACTAATAGTTAAGTGCTAAGACAATTTTTTTTTCTTTTTGACAAACAAAGTGCTAAACAATTAAAACAGACAAGTTGCTTCAATATTTCAGGAGAGAATATTATCACCTTCAGTTTGATTCCACATTTTATAACCCTTTTAGATTTAATTCATGCATGGACCAGATTAGGCCTGGATTTACAGCCCACTAAAAATACCATGACCCAACAAATCATTAGGGTTATTTATTTTTCAGGTAGTGAGTGAAAGCCTATTATGTAAATTTCATTAAAAAAAAAACTAAGAAGACAATATCAGGGGAGTACAAGAGTTAGATAAGAAGTGGCCTATAAATTAAAAATTAGCACTTTAATCGTTTGTATTTTATAATTTTTATAAGTAATATACCATTTAGTCCCCTATAAAATAAAATTACACTACATAACTTATTTTGCCCCCAATCTCAATTTTCTAGTTCTGTCCCAAAACAGTACAACATATAGGTAATTGCCACTAACTTACAAGTGTGTATAGTTTCCTTTGATCTGAACCAACGATCTCAACTTTCGGTGCACTGGCAGCAAGAGATGCCTTCAGACCGGTACCATTCGTGATCTCCCTATCATTGTAACGAATTTGCATTGTAGCGGATCGATTAAAGGGATCCAACACATCACCTATTATCTGACTCACTGCTAATGGATCCCTTCCCCTTATCATACTTTGCTAACAAGATTGAGAGTTAAAAAATATATAATTGTTTCAACTTTCAAGTATTGCTGGAGTTAAGGGAGGTTTTGTTTGTGAAGGAATGAGAAAGATTTAAATGGTATTTATATGAGAAAGAAACGCATCTTTTAAATGTTTGAAAACATTCCACTGAACACTACAAGAAAATAGAATCTTACTTTATATTTTATTTCTTTTCAGATATTATTTTAATATTTGTTGAGATGAAATATGCTTTCCTTTGTTTCTAATCACTAAGGTATAATAAAACTGAAGTCATAAGTGTACCTATAATTGAACAATTTTACAGATTTAACAGCATTGGTTCAGAACTATATACACTTCTCATATTATTCCTTTTTGAAATTTGAAATTTCCAAAAACTAAGAAATGAGATTTACTACAATTCCATTAAAAAGACAGAAACAAAAATAAACTATACAATTCAATCGGTCCCCTGTGCTATACATCTCTGAGATGTAGAGGTTTAGTATTTTGAGTTCGCAACCCTGAGACATCTCAAACTTTAAGTTGATCTGTCTAGACTGTTCAAATTCTTTATGCACTAATCTCAAAGCATAATAATAGTGGCCTCCTGCATTCCGAATAGGAACCGAAAAAAATGGCCCGCTTTAGATAAAATTGGAAGTTTGAGATATCTCAGAGGATACAGACTCTAGTACTTTGAGGAGTTGAGGATACTGACAACAACAATTTTTTTTTTTTTTTTTTTTTTTTTAAGGAGCCTCTCCACTTTTGGCCTTCCCCAAATGATACCTAGCCCAGGTACAACCTCCGTGCAAGCAGGTACCAGCTGAAGCGAATCGTAGATTTATTGATGTGTCAGGTCTCTTTCGCTGCACTCTTTTTACAAGCAATATGCTAGAGAATAATTCTCATATCAATGTGCTCACAAAATTAGCCTACTTTTAAATTACTAGCAATCCATAAAGGAATGGTTTTCATTCAGTCCACCTTGCACTGCCTGATAAACTATCCTTAAACGTAAACCATATGACATACCAGCATTTAGTTGGATTATAAAATAAATCCACAACCCAATAACCCGACTACACGTACCGAAACAGTATAATGGTTAAGAAATTGCAAAGCAAACCCTTTGCCAGAAGCAAACGTGGTATGATACAAGCTACAATAGGTTATACAGGGGTTTTGTGCTGTCAGGCATGAATTACAATCGGATCGGGTACTATCGAATTGGGTTATTGGGTCTACAAAACTAACCCAGCATGGAATTAGCAACAAGAGGAAAAGTGGCTGGTTATCTGTTTGCTTTTCTCTCTGTTTTTTTTTTTTTTTTTTTTTGTGGGGATCAATTACCTTTCCCAAATACTTGGAGTATCAGGTACTGCACCTTTGACATGTAGTGGTCCATGCCGACATTTTTATTAATATCCAAAGTTTAATAAATTAATTAGTATATCCAATTTTGCTCGGAAGTTATAAAAATGTCCGTACCGGCCAGAAAATAACTGGTACTCAAAATATTTTTTCTTTGTTTTTTTCAACCGTACTAGCCATTTTCTGGCCAGTACTTATTTATTTATTTTTTATTTTTTTTACGGATGGGCATAGAATAGTTGGCTAGAAGAAAAAGTCGTAGAAAACTCGGATTGAAGTACCGATGTTTTTTTTTACAGTGTCGTATGACACTAAAGTTTAGTGTTCGCATGCGGCTAGTGAATTTAATTTGACAATAACCAGCATTCTAAAATTGAGTACCGATGCTTTATGCACGGCCTAACGACGGCAGAAGTGCATCAATGTTTCATTGCAAAAACATTAGCGACGCACTGATATTTTTTTAACACCACCCTGCTTAATTGCTAATGCTAAGTCTAATAAAACATCAGTGACGCACCGATATTTTTTTAGCACTACCCGGCTAATAGAACATCAATGTTTTATTGCAAAAACATCGATAATGCACTGATACATGCAACTGATGTAACACACGCATCCAACCAAATGTATTTGTTTGATCTTAGCCAAACCAAGTGCAAACTTCTATCCGAGTTTCCTACGACTTTTTCTTCTAGCCAACTATGCTATGCCCATCTTTAAAAAAAAAAAAAAAAATTTAAGTACCGCCCAGAAAATGGCCAGTACTGTTGAAAAGAAACAAAAAAAACAAAAATTTTGGGTACCGGCCATTTTTTGGCCGGTACTGAATTAAATTGGATACCGGCCAAAAAATGACCGGTACAGGCATTTTTATAACTTCCGAGCGGAATTAGGTATATTAATTAATTTCTATTAAGCTTTGGATATTAGTAAAAATGTCGGTGGTCCATGACTACCTACTGCTAGTAAATAGCATGTTTGTACATAATTTGCATCCCTGAGATATCTCAAAATTTGAGTTGATTAGTGGAATATCTGGACCGTTAAAATCCTTTATGCACGAATCTTCAAGCACAATAATACTGGCCTCTTGCATTCCGATTAGGCACCAAAAAAAAAATTGGCCCGGCTTTAGATAAACTGAATTTTCAGATATCACAGAAAATACAAACTCATTTGTACATACTGACATACATGATCTCCTCCACAAAAGTCATGAATATTTCACTGAATTGGGTAAATATCATGCCTTGCAATTTTTCAATGAGTCAATGACAGGAATTATTTTCTGTTTATAGGTGATTTAATTAAGATAAATATCCATTAGTAATGATTTAATTGACGGTCATACCAATGACACGTGTGTCCGGGATGGATTTTGATTTAATTGCCCCTAAAGTCGCTGATACGTGGGTCATATCACTGACGGTTATATCACTGACACGTGGATCCGGGATGGGTTTTGATTTAATTGCCCCTAAAGTCACTGACACGTGAGTCCGGAATGGATTTTGAGGCAAAACTATATCTAATATTTAAATGTTAAAATCTACTCCGGACCCACGAGTCAGTGACTTTAGGGGCAGGTGATCCAATTCCCATACCAATCTCCAAAATCAAAGTTTAAGTAAGAGATTATTTCATGCCTATAAAATGAATTTAAGTGAAACCTTATAAATTTGGGGGAATTTCGTGTATACCCTTCAGAAACATTAAAAAAACGTATTTCCCCCCTAAACTTCATAATTCATATTTACCCTTCTAAACTTCAAAAACTCACAAATTTATCTATTTTTTATTAAAACTCATTTTAAATTTATAAAATGTCCATTATACTCTTCTTAAAAAATATGTAATCTATTTAAGAAAAATTGACAACAATTTAATTAGTCGGTCTTTGAGGGCAAATGGTTAAGTTGTCTATTTCTGACATATATATAGTGGTATTTATGTATACACATGAATGAATGAATAATATAATTGAACAATGACGGAATATTAATTGTAAAGCTTTATTTAAAAAAAACATTTGATGGTTGTTAATGGTAACAAATTTTAAAGTGATAATATTGATAAATTATTGATTCATGTGAACACATGACAAATTAAGTAATGGTTGTTAATATATAGATAATTGTTTGTAGTAAACACTTAAAATTTATTTATTATAATTAAGTATATAACATTAAATAACGGATATTAAGTTATAAATTTCAAAGCGTTTGGCATTAATCGAACACATTGTCCAATAATCATTTAGAAAGTGGATATAATGGGTAAGGAGATTAAATAAGCAGTTAAAAGTCTGATACTCGGTACAACATTTTTAGTTTAGAAATATGAAAGAAGTAGGCTATCGCACAATTTTTTTTTAGTTTAATTTCAATTATGGATTAAGTCCCGTATTATTTGCTACTTGATATTTGATTTGAGGTGATAACTTTTAGTGTTAGTCATCATTTCTTATGTGTGATCTATATTCATGTGAAACTTGCTCACTTGGAGTGAGTATATTTTATAAAGCAAATGTGTTGAAAGCATAGTAGTATATTTACGGCAAGCCTTGTAGAAATTGTAAAAAGAAAAAAAAAAACTTGTTAGAAATTTCAATGAAATATGGTGTATTCATTTATTATACACATCAAACAATACTTATTATTGAGATATTGGAGAAAACCATTAAATATTAACATGTTTGCTTATTAGTTTATTATTGATAGTTATGATAGTTTATATCATGAACAATTTGATTCAAAATTGATACAGTGTTTTTAGCTCTTAAGAAATGCTGACATTATTATTATTATTATAAGACGGGTCAATATTCATTATCAACAGATTTTCATTGAAACATCACTATGGTTTATTTTGTGGCTTGTCACCCAGCCGCAGTGATTTTGTTGTGGATTTTTTGTTCATTGTAGACATGGTTTTTTTGTAAAGTTAGGCACAGCTTGTGCACAATTTTCTTAAACAGATCCTAATGCAGGTATTTTTGGAGGGTTTAAATTAATTTGTGAAGTTTATTTTAAGCCACAATTGATCCTCAAAATTCTAGATTATGTAAAAAATGTAGACACTAGGATTGATAGAAAAAACCCTAAACCTTAATATTGGGTATACACGAAAAAAAAAATTTAGAACAAAAAGTAAGGATTTAAGTTTCAGAAATTCAATGGTGAAGTGCACACAGTTAGTGAAATTATGCAAAGAGCAACATCAACACTAAGTGAAAACCATGCGAGAAGCTACAACGCCTTTTTATTTTCAGTTATATAGTTTCTGTAATTAATTTTATTTTATTTAATATTAAGTTAGATGGTTAAGATCTGTATAGTGAGTAGTTTCTTAAAACTTTTTTTCTATTATCAATATAAATGTCAGTTGGCAAAACTTTCAAAAAATTTCTAAACTTAATATGTAGTCTTTTGTGAGTAATAAAATGAGAGAGAAGAAAGAATTAAAAAACCTTACCTTACACCCACAACAGAGGAGAATACGGCGCGGAGAAGGTTTGCACAGAATTCTCACCCTTGAGATCTCTCAAACTTTGAATTGATCTGTGGAATATCTGGACCGTTCAAATCTTTTATGAACGAATCTCAAAGTACAATATACTGGCCTCCTGCATTCTGAATAGGCACCGAAAAACTTTGGCACGTCTTTAGATAAACTGAAAATTTGAGACATCTCAGAGGATACGGACTTGTTGAATTGGATAAATATCATGCCTTGTAATTTTTCAATGAGTCAATGACAGGAATTAAGACTTCCTACTGTAGGAGAGGTGAACCTCAGTTTCTGTTTATAGGTGACTTAATTAAGAGATAAATATTAATTGGCAATGATTTAATTTGACAAAATAAGAGATCCAATATTATATCATGCCTATAAAATGAAATCATTACATTTGGTTTATTTTTGTACCGTGCAACAAACGACTTGAACTTTTCAACCATCTGTATTCTATTACCCTTGATGCATTATCAAACAATACTCGAATTGAATAAAATTGAAAATACATGGTGCCTATTTGTCCAACAAAACACCTATCAACTTGTATTATTTAGCATTCAGTTTCTTCCATTTGACTCTAGTCTGGAACAAGCTTGAAGAAATTCCAAGCTATAAAACAAAGTTTGTCAATCCAAATTTTGATGCCCATTGCCACTAGCAGGATGATCTTCTCCTTTTCAAGCAGTATAAAATCTTTCTTGATACATATATATACGCACCTTTTATAGAATTTTTCTGATTTCAAGCACAATTCTCTTTGCATGAAGATCTTCAAGCACAATTTGAAGGATATTAACAGTGCTTGTCTGGCTTCATACAGAGCACAAATAATATGTTTTTACTTTTTTCATTTTAACTCTATTGCTTGTGTGTTGTGTGAAGTCCAACTAGCTCTGTTAATATATTTTACCCCACAACACAATTTGCCCACAGAAGTATAATTTGATTCTCCATGCCATACTTTACAAACTTTTCTCTATGGTACAAGGTGTTGTCTTTGTGTGCTTATTGCATGTCCGGTACGGTACGTAGTTGCAGGATATGCTTGAACATGTTTGCCACTTGACTAGCTAACCTTTTCCAGCAACTAAGACCCAGTCTCCATTAATCAAAGAATATTAGTTTTGTCAATATTTAGGAACTTTGCAAGTTACTATTTATGTTTTAGACTGTCTGCTAAGAAATTAAGGGCCTGGATTTTCTCAAGATTATCCAACTAAATACACAGCCAATTGGAGAGGATCCAGACCCACAAACTGTGCAATGTATCATCACCACAGGAAAACAGGACAAAAATTAAAAGTGAAGAAATATGGAAAGTACAGATCAAAGTGTTGCAGCTCAAATTTAGTTTTAATTATCTTTCAATCTTACATAGATTTACTTTTCACCATTTGTTAGCCAAATTTGTTGAAATAATTTTTGTAAAAGAAATTCAGCCCAGTCAAACAAGATTTCAACATTTTTTTGTTTTACAAGCATACAATTATGTCTTCCAAAGTATTCACCAGGCAACAATTCTAATTTTACAGATACGACCTGTGAAAGTGGTTGAAGTTCAATTCTTTTTTATTTTTATAACAAGCACAATTACTAATTAATTAATTATGCTGTATAACTGTTCTCCATACTTTCTTATTTTGATCTAAGAAAAACACTTCATAAGCAGCACAAGGAGGTTAGCCTGGAGTATGTTTAAATCCTATGGCTTTCTTATGGTCATTCTAGAAATTTGAGTTTAATTTGAGGGAGTTCCTACACAAATGCCCATAAAACTATAAAAGCAAAACAATGAAAAAAAAAAGGAAAAAAAGAAGAAGATGAATCTTAAGAAGCAGCTTTTGCATTTCTTTATACACAGATTAAACCCAAAAAAGCTTCCCCTACAACATAAATAAATAGACTAATTTTCCTTTCATTTCTCTCTTAAACAATCTAGCCATAAACTAGCTTCCTTCTTTACATTGAATAGCTATCATACTGTTATAAATTACACACTGATAACAAAGCATTTTTTGCTTAAAAAAAACTCATCAGTTTACATAGCTTCCTACTTTACATTATTAAATAGCTATAGTAGTGTAAATATGAAAGAGTACTTACTATCATGTAGTAAACCCAGCCCAATTCTTAAAAGCAACAAGCGCCTCCATCTTTCGATAATTTTTTCTCCTTAATTTTGCAACACTCAACTTCTTGTGTTTCTCCATGAATGCCTGTTTGTGCTTCCATTTATCTACAAAAATCTTCAATTCATTCGCCTTCTCCACCACTTGCATTGCCGCATCAAAAAACCCTCCTTTAACCAATGCACACAAGAATGCATCAATCAAAGCACGGTCGAATTCACCTCCATTTCTCCTCAACTCAGTCCATAGCATCAACACATTGAAGTATTTCTCGGCTGAAGTGTACCCGTTTATCAAAGACAGGTAGGTTTGGCTGTTGGGTTCAAATCTCAATGAAACCATCCTTCGGTACGTTCTCTTTGCATATTCTAACTGGCCAATTTTGCAAAATGCATGTATGATTGAGTTCCAATCATGGGTTGCGATTTGAATTCTCGGGTCATCTACTACTGAATCGAGAAACGATGCCATGAGTTCAGGCCGGTTGTTCTCGGTTAAACCGGTCATAATGGTTAGGTAGCTTGTTTTGAGGTCAGGTAGGGTTGCCTCTCTCATCTCTCTAAAGAGAGAGAAAGCCGATTGAAAATCTTGACATGTCATGGAGGCATCAATTAGGGCATCAAAGTCGGTTGAGTCTAACTGGAGCCCGGCAGCATTTATCTCTGCCACAAGCTGTGCAGCCTCAGCAGTTCTTTGTTCCTTACAATAGGCTCTCAATATACAAGAGTAAACACCTAATCCAATAGAAGCTCCCTGTGCCGACATTTCATCGAGCATGTTGTGTGCCTTGTCTAAGTGACCTAACTCCACACATGCATTCATTAGCCCGTAACCAACTGAGCAGTTTGGTACCGTGCATTTACTAAAGGCCTCTAATTCTTGTGCTTGAATAATCAAAGAAGCTAATTCTTTGGTTTTACCATTGTTTATAAAGCAATTAGCAATCTCAATGTAAGTGTTTTGGTTGAATATATTAGACTCATCCTCTCTCTGTTCTTGCACCGCACGAAGAACTATAGAAGGAACCAATTCAAATGCACCCGATTTCACATACCCACTAATCAAATTAGTGAAAAACACCACTTTATTTGAATACCGCAATGCATCCAGTAACTTGTGTAACTCATCAATTCTTTGCTCATTCCCTGTTAAAGCATATAAATATGCAAGAGATCCAAAACTATTCAAATCTGGCGATAAATCCAAGCTAGACATTACCTCGAGCACCTTCTCTGCATCAGAAACCGACCCGAGAATTTTACAACACCCATCAAGAACCCGATTGCAAAACTCCAAATCAGGCCTCATGCAATCCATCCTCTCATCCAAGGCAACTCTACAATTCTCCTCAAAAACAGGCAAGAATGCGCGAAAGCCGGCATCATTCTTCTCGGCCATTTGAACCACCACTGGGCCCCAGATGGTAAAAGCCGGGAACCGCCGATTCTTCAACATTGCACGAAACAGCGCAAGAGCAGGAGGCAGAGTATTACTCCCGGCAAAGGCTCGAAAGAGACCGGAGAACGTGTCGATCGAGACGGAAAGAGGTGATCTTTCGAGGAGGTAGATAGCCGCAGCGAAGGCGCGTTTGAGAGAGAGGCGGTCCGAGAGGGATGCAAGGTGGGAAATGAGAGAGTCGGAGAGGGAAGGGGAGGAAGGAAGGAGGGCAAGAGAAGAGAGGGATTTGAAGCAGCGCCATGCTTCGTCGGTTTGGTGGGAGTGGAGAGAGGAGAGGAGAGAGGATTCAAGAGAGTCCTGGGTTTGTGGGGAAGGGGAAGGAGGAGGAGGAGTGGGAGAGGAGGTGGAGGTGGGTTTGATGGGGTGAGGTTGGCGCAGAGGGAAAATGGAAGGCTGGAGGAAGGAATAGAGAATGGGGATTGAGGAAGAAGAGGAAGAAGAGGAGAAATGGAGGCGATGGAGGTAAGAGGAGAGGGAGAGGAGAGATCGCCGCATTGGATTGCAATGGGACACTGTCAAACAAAAGAAATCAAAACTCTCTGTAGAGCAGGACACTTCGTAGAGTCGAATTGACATTTTTTTCTCCGTGAAATAACTAAGTAGTGGATCAAATTTTCAGCAGAACGTAACGAATCAAATTACCGAAACAGATAAACTAGGAAAAAGAGGGTGTACCGGATCTAATATCTGATCTTGCTGGGTTGTATTGTATCTATACAGTACACTTCTTTTTTGGATCTCCTGTGCCCTGTTTGATGTGGTGTTGTGACCGGAAGTGTACTCTAAATTTGAAATTTTGATCTAATTTTTACTATTTGGAAGAAAAAAAAACATCAACTTTTTTCATTAAAAATCAAACTTTTATTTGCTTTAAAGAAGTTCCGTACAGTCCGCATCATGCATATAACGCTAACGCGCCATTTGAGTTTAGCTGAGGACCGTTCAATCAAGAATCAATTTGGCCCATATCTGTAATGCAAGAGATCTTTTGGGCTTGTTCGGCACAAAAGAATTGTGGTGGAATAGAGGAAGAGTGAGAAATTGTGATGAAATAGTAGCCAAACGTGAGTGGAATAGCATAAAATATAGAAAAAGTGAAAAAATGAAATTATAATGGAAATATACAGTCAAACCTTTCTCTTTTATACTTTAGCCGCTCTCTATTCAATCCCATTATTCCATGGTAGAGGTGGAATTGGAGAATAGTGACTTTTTCACATATTTCACTATTCCAAACGTGCTGAACATGATTAGAATTGTATGGAATAGAAGCCTCTTCCCTTTTCCACTCTTTCACTATTCCATGCATTTGCCGAACGGGCCCTTTAAGAATAGTGCTTATATGTATTTTAAAAATGAGAATGACTCAAATGACCTATTGCTTCATGCTCCAATCATACCTCAATATTTTTATCTTCGATTTCAAAGTTCAAACAAAAGATCTAAACAGCTCAACATGATATCCACGTTAAAATGTGCTTAGAGATCAAATTTTATATTTTTTGGAATTTTTTTACTATATTTTAAGATATGTACAAAATCACTAAAAAACATTAATTTTGTATCTATCTTAAAAAATAGTAAATAATTTTCAAAAAATATTAAATTTGATCTCTAAGCACATTTTAACGTGGATATCATGTTGAGCGGTTCAGATATTTTTTTGAACTTTAAAATCAAAAATAAAATATTGAGGTTTAATTAGAGCATGAAGTAATGGGACATTTAAGCCCTCCTCTTTGAAAATAATATTAGTACATATAACGAACAGTCTGAATCTATACTTAAACAGTGTGTTAAGACAAGAGGATATTATGAATTTGTAGCCGAGGTTGTAACGGGTCATCGCCCCAGGTTGAAGTGATCGCAGCTCCCATTCTAAATTTTTTACTAGTTTCGATGAGGTGTGCATTAATTAGACCAGTTTTAACGATATAATTAGTAAAATTAAAGGCCAGTATGAGACTACGAGCTTAACTTTAAAAATTATCAAATCGATTTTAAACAATGAGGAGGGTTCAAAGTCCGAACAGTCGATCTGAATCGCTCAAAATGATCTTCACAATAAATATTATTGGAGACCAAATTTTATATTTTATAGAATTTTTTTAATATTCTTTTACATAGGTACAATATTACTTTTTCGTGATTTTGTATCTATCTAAAAAAATAGTACAAAAATTCTAAAAATATAAAATTTAATCTCCAAGCATATTTTATTGTGAAGATCATGTTAAACAGTTCAGATCGACTGTTCAAACTTTAAAAACAGAGATAAATCATGGTGTATTTGAACCCTATGACTTTATACCGTGAACTGATCTCCTCAATAAGTCAAACATTTATGTTCCATTTTTTTTTTTTTTTAGAAGAACCTGCCCGTATGCTTATTTATGAACAAGCCATTCTCTGTAAACAAATTCATTCCTGAGGCCCAGCCACAGGCCTGTATATTTCTCTCATGATATAGTTGTTTGTAATTTGCTAAGGGAAGGCATGGCCCATTGTTTATTGATTCGGCCTCGCAAACCCACTGAATATTTCATGTATACCCTTCAAAAATTTCAGAATTATATATTTATCCTTGTAAATTCGTAAGATTATATTTACACTTCTAAATTTCATAAACTCACAAATTTATCCAATTTATTATGTTTTTCTATTAAAATAAGTAAATTCGTGAGTTTTTAAACCGAATAAATTTCTCCAAAGAAGAAAAATAGTTAAACAAAAGAAATATGAAAGATGATATATTTAATTTTGTTAAACTTTGTTGTCTATTAAGTTTATCATTGATAATTTAGTAGCAGCATCAGTGGGCCCAATATAATGATTTTTTTAATGAAATTTTTAAGCCTTCAAATATCAACAAAAAAAAGATAGTCTGTTTAGAGTCTTTACAGCACATTTTGGTCCAAAATATAAAAAGGCCATTAAAATGGGCCAAGTAGTAAAATGCGTATGTCATGAATCTTTCATCTATTTTTTTTAATCATTTATCTAGTTTATGTCTCCTAAAAGGGAGGCTTTAGAGCTTGTAAAATAAATTAATATTAGGTTCGGCGAAATGTGATTGGAGGTTTTATTTGATAAATGAATATTTTTTAAAAGACTTGCTACTAGCAAATGCAACATAAGCATCTTTATTAATAAAATCTGAAGGCTTAACTTCTACATTTTTTCTTCAAAAAAAAATTCACTACTAGAATCTGGGTTTGTTGCATGGGTAAAAATCTTTGTTGCAAGGGTAAGTAGTGTCCATGCAACAAATATTGGCATTTCTGACACAATCAAACTTGTTGCAAGGGTGGCCCATGCAACAGTTACCCATGCAATAAGTCTGATGGTTACCCTTGCAACTGCTTCTTATTTACCCTTGCAACAAATATTTGATGACCCGTGACCCGCCAGCAAAGATAGAAAGTATATTTTAATGAATGTCCATGCAACAACTCATCTCATACCCTTGCAACAAGTCTCCCGAATTGAGACTAAACAGTTGTAAGGGTAACCCATGCAACAAGTATTTGAGAACTATTTGTTGCATGGGCTTACCCTTGCAACAAATCTCCAGAATCTAGACTAAACAGTTGCAAGGGTAACCCATGCAACAAGTTTGGAGGATTATTTGAGAAATATTTGTTGCAAGGGTAACCCATGCAACAAGTTTTGATGATTTTTGAGAACTATTTGTTGCATGGGCCTACCCTTGCAACAAGTATTGAACTTCTGGACAGTTACTTCTATTATATATTTGATCTCTCCATTCAAATTGAATATATATTGTTGTAAATTACAGCAAGGGATACATTGCAGCAGTATATTAATTTGTTCACATCCTACTTAATATTGTTCAAATTTAGAAGGAAATTTGATCTCTCCTTTCAAATTGAATATATTTTGTAAATCATAGCAAAAGGAATTAGAGCAGTATATTACAAAATAAATGAGATACACAAATAATTCGGAAACTTAAATTGTAGAATCTTGAAATTTTGGGCTTGAGAATGAACATTAGAAAGTTATTGAGAGGACGAGCAAGCGATAAGTAGAGCCTTCATTAATTGCCTTCGCTCCTTCATTAATTGCCTTCTCCTATGAGAATTTCAAATAATAGCCATCTTAATCAATTTGTTATTATTTTCAACCATGCAGTTATGCTTTAACAAGTTCCATATCCAATATATATATATATATATTGTTGTGTTTATTATAATTATACAAACAAACTTTATATGGTTGGCAAATTCCCATGCAACACATGACACAAAGAATTACCAATTAATAACCATCTTCATCGGATTGATCTTCAAGGTTTAGGCCGTAACCAAGTCCTTCCTCAATTTCTTGCATGTCATACTCTTGCTCCGTGTCATAACCTTCTTCACCTTCCTCTATAGGGTTCTCGTTACCCGCCACTATTATTGAAATCTCCATCGTATCATCTACTAGTTCGCACTCATTTTCTCTAATTACCTCATTGTCCCAATTAAAGCCCTCTTCATTTGGTTCCAATACCGGATTATCCGTCATTTCCTCTTGGTAAAATTCGATGTTGTCATCGACAACCTCCCTCGACGCGAAACTTGCCTTTCGGGCTTGTTTTCATTGCTACCCACCATTGGCGTCTTAGAGGGGTATCCGATGCATAGGGAATGTAGACTACTTGAATTGCTTGACATGCCAATACATACGGCTCAAAACCTTTTAGCCGAGACGCGTGTTTCACCTCGACAATTCCATGTGTTTTGTCTTTTTTTACCCCATTTGTAATGTCAAACCAAATACACTTAAGAGAGCAACCTTGTTGCCTCCATCATAATTTAGCTCAACTATATCTTGAAGAATTCCGTAGTAGTCGTGTTGCTCCCCGTTTTCATCCCACTCTCCTTTGATGCATACACCGCTACTTTTTGTTGCCTTGTTTTGCCCATATTTTTCGGTGTGAAATCTAAACCCGTTTATATCGTACACTTCGTAGATGTTTGCGACTTTAGATGGCTTGAGTCCCGCCTTTCGGATGTAATTATCACAATCATCAATAGAGAGTACATTTTCTCGTAACCAATCTCCGTAACTCTCTTGACGAACTTTGTCCAAATCCTGCGGTCTTGTACCACTGTTGAGCATGCATGTATCGAACTCGCTACAAATTCCAGCATATACACAAATAAGATTTTGATAGTTTGACTAGCATGCAAGGTAAACATTCTGACTAGGATGCAAGATAAAAATAAGATCTTGATTATTTTTAAGATCATCCAGACAAACATTTATTAGGATTGTACCTTTCATACTTGTCACGGATCTCGGGGCAGTTTTGAAGGACATAGTAGTGTGCTGCTTTATAGTCCTTGTTATTGAGTACTAATCGATTTTCCTTTCCATGGTGACGGCCAAGATTATAAAATACCGATAGTCCTCCCTGCAAAGGTTTACTCTTTGTAACTTGTTGTTGGCCATTTCGAGGATTTTCTTCAAAATAATTTGAGCAAAAGGTTGACATCTCTTTGACAATTGTAGCCTCGACAATTGAACCCTCCACACGTGCCTTGTTCGTCACTCTCATCCTTTGTTCTTTGTTACGCCTATAATATAAAGAGTTAGTGCGGTTAGTTAAGTAGTGTTTCATTATGTAATTAAAAAGAACCGTAGAAAAACAACAAACCTTTCACATGGGAACATCCATCGGGACGATACGGGCCCACCCAATCTAGCCTCGTGTGCTACATGCACCACAAGATGCTCCATTGAATCGAAGAAACTTGGCGGGAAATTTTTTTCCATTTTGCAAATTGTAACACGAATATCCTTTTCTAATTGGTCGATACGGGATGGTAAGAGCTCCTTGGCACATATCTCTCTAAAAAAGCTTGAAATCTCACATAAAACATCCCAAACCTCATCGGGAACAAAGTCACGAAATGCGACGGGAAGTAGGCGCTCCATGAACACATGCATATCATGGCTCTTTAGCCCAGTAAGGGTACATGTTGTGATGTTAACACACCTTGACCAATTCGATGCATACCCATCGGGAAACCTTACTAAGTCCTTTAGCCATGTCAAAACTTTCCGCTTTTGCACTAAAGTAAGTGCATAGGGAGCCTTATTTTTTATCATCTTTCCCGGGATTCGAGGGTGAGGGGTTAAGTGCTGACTGGGACGATCGCAAAGGAGAGCCAAATCTTTCCTTGATTTTTCATTATCCTTGGTTTTACCACCTATGCTTAAGAGCGTGTAAATCAAATTATCCGCAAAGTTCTTCTCCAAATGCATAATGTCTATATTGTGAGGCAAAAGATTGTCCTTCCAATATGGTAAACTCCAAAAGATACTCTTCTTTTGCCAATGGTGGGTATCATTATAACCCGGAAGTTGGTCTAAGCCCTTAGTTTTGCCCCATACGATCTCATCAAGTTGGCTCACTTCCTCGAGAATCTCCTCACCCGTTTTTATGTGAGGTGGCCCATCGTACTCGGCTCTTCCTTTTATGAAATTCTTTTTGTCTCGACGAAAGGGGTGATTCGGAGGCAGCATGCATCTATGACAATCGAACCAAACTGGTTTCCCACCGTACACTAGGCGAAATGCCTTTGTTTTCTCTTGACAATAATAGCACGCCAATCGTCCATGTGTACCCCACCCACATAGCATTTCATAAGCGGGATAATCACTCACCGTCCAAATAAGTGATGCACGCATCTTGAAATTCTCCTTTCTATATGCATCCCATGTCATTTCTCCCAACCATAATTTATTCAACTCGTCAATTAACGGTTCAAGAAGAATGTCAATGTCACGACCCGGATGCTTTGGTCCGGGGATGACAAGCGCGAGGAACATGGTATCTTTTTTCATTATCATCCCCGGTGGTAGGTTATATGGAAAGATAAACACCGGCCAACATGAATACGGAGCTGCACTAGAGTTGAAAGGCATGAATCCATCCGTTGTTATACCGAACACCACATTTCTCACCTCTTTTGCGAATTCTGGATACTTCTCCATGAAATGCTTCTAAGCCTCACCATCGGCCGGGTGCACCATAATCCCGGGTTTGTCACGCTTACCCTCCTTGTGCCATCTCATATTTTTCGCATTTGATTCGGTCATGTACATCCTTTGTAATCTTGGGGTGATAGGAAGGTAACGTAGTGTCTTTTGTGGAACGGGTTTTGCAACTTTATTTGGTCCCGGTGGCTTATATCTCGATTCTTGACATACATCGCAACATGTCTTGTCCTCGTTGTTATTGTAATAAAGCATACAAAAGTTTGGGCATACATCTATCTTCTTATGTTCCATGCCCAACCCCTCGATCAATCTCTTCGATTTGTAGAAATTATCCGGCATTTTTGAACTAAGAGGAAGCATGCTATTAATGAGGCTCATCATCCCATCATAGCATTTTTGGCTCAATTGGTGTTCCGACTTTAACGCTAAGGCTTGCGTGACCGCCGACAATATGGTGTGGTTTTCGCATTTGAAAGGACCGTTCAAGTTCTCTTCCCAAAGAGGTGTTTCCGATGCGGCTAGCATGTCGAAGAATTTTTTGGCTATTCCGGTGGGTTGGTCATCGTCCCAATCGAAACTTGGTCCAGCGGCGGCCCTTAACATATCTCCCATTTGATCAGTTGGTGGAGGGGATGGGGAATTGAGAGCTTCCTCGGGAATCGACTCCCCGTGCTTGTGCCAAACCCCATATAAGGCGCAAAAACCGTGTTTATAAAGGTGTATCTTCACGGTTTCCACATCTCGACGATATAGGTTTGCGCATTTTTTACAAGGACAAGGGATACATTTCCTTCCATTTGCGTCGATAGTGACAACATCGGGTTTGGATAATGCCACCCGTGCAAATTCTTGAACACCACTAACAAATTCGGGTGCAACTCGTGTTCGGTTGTTGTACATCCACTCACGATTGTGAGTGGCCATATGAAGTTACCTATACCACTCGATTGCTGGTCCGTTATTGGCTACCAAGTTCTCTTAGACATTACATCAAACACCTGAAGTGCACAAGCTAAGGTCTAGTACCATTCCCCATAAGATGTTATTGTTTGCTAATGTACAAACCAAATTAGCAAGTGAAGGTTGAAATTGAGAGTACACTAATTCACATCTTCAATTTTTACATTCCAAGAAATTATGTACCTATTGAGAGAATTTGCACCGGCAGAGAGGTAGGGCGCGGCAGAGAGGTAGGGCGAGTACACTAATTTACTCCTCTATCGTTGAGAGAGAGAGGAGGGATTAGAGAGAGGTATAGCAAGATAGATTAGAGAGAGAGAGAGAGAGGTAGGGCGAGGCAGAGAGAGGGAAGGGAGGGACTATCGCTTCTAAGCCAAAAAACGAGGAAGAGACCGATGAAAATGTAATAATGCTCAAAGTGGGTCTGTGTTGATTTTTTTTGTTTTGGAGCCAGAGAGCAATTAATATTTCCATGGGCAGACCGATATAAATAGTGGCATTTCTTTGGTGACTTCAAATATTTCTTCTTGCGTACCCAAATTGTACGCATAATATTAGCCAATTCATGTAGTCAGCCCAATTCATGGGTATTTAACAGAGCAGTGAATGTAACACTTGTCACAATAATGTTTTGCCCCAAATTCATAACAAGAACCATTCAGAACAAGAAAATGCCCCAAATTCAGAATAAGAAAATGCCCCAAATTCAGAACAAGAAAATTCATAATAAGAAAATGCCCCAAATTCAGAACAAGAAAATTCAGAACAAGAAAATTGGCTTTAGCCAAATTCATTTGTATTTAGCAGCGCTCACTGCAAGAAAATGCATAATTACCACATCCTACTTAATTGTTCAGAATTAACACCTGCTACTTAAATGTTCAGAATTAACACATCCTACTTAATGTTCAGAATTAACACATCCTACTTAATTGGACAGAAAACATATAAATTTGGGGAACATTAACACATGCAACTTAATATTGTTAGCCCATTTTTACAATTACTGCATTAGAACTGTTAGACCACGGCAGCGGCTTGGCAATAACAGAGGTCCCGGATCAAGGTTCCTCTCCCGCTTCTTGGTTTCCCTCCTCTCCCCCTTCTTGATTGCCCCTACTACCACCAGGTGCCTCGACATTTGATGTCCCCTCCTAACAAGATTTAGCAAAAGTAAATATGCGGAGGTATAATATGCAATGGAGTAAACTACATTTTGCGGGTCATTGGACTTACAGTGAATGCAGGAGATTGATATCCTGCACGTTTATGGAGCTCGTCTAAAGCCATCCTCCTGTACCTTGTTTCTGCTTTATTCGCTTCCATTTCTGCAATGTGTCGCTTCTCTTGATCAGCTATCTTCTCGGCAAACCCTTCTTGTGCCTTGGCTAGTGTATCCTTTAGTAACGCTTGAACCTCATCAGCCGTGAATGTTTTTTGTTTTTTTTTAGCCGAGGTGGCGGTGCTTTTGGTGGGTGATACAGTAGCCTCCATTGCCTCAGCCTCCCGATTGGCTCTTGACTTTCTTGAAGCTCTGCCAAAGCCGTACAACCGGCCTCTCTTGTCCTCTCCCTTGACAGCTATGTCCCAGATCACTTCATCGTCCAACCCGTTACCATGTGTCTCTTTCAGTGCTTGAAAGTTGTTCTACATTGAAAAACAAAAGGATTATGCTATTGAAAAAAAAGGATTATGCTACTGAAAATGTCATCACACTTGTTATTGAAAAAAAATGATATCTTCACAGCATCAGCAACATATTTTTTCATAGGACATTCACAAGTTTTATGCTATTGAACTATAACTCTAGCAAGTTAGCAGTCCTTTTCCATTATATTGTACTCATTAAAATTTAATTATGCAATAGAATTTTAGTACAAACTCTCATCGATTTTTGGCTTGATCAAGTTTCTATACAATACTTAAATGTGAATAATTTTTACAATTATCATTGAAGTGCAATAACAGAGGTTCATTAATTAAGGCCCCTGAATTGAAATGAAATATTGTACAAAGGAAATGAAATATTGCATACCGCTGCGTCTTTTGCCCTTTTATTGACGTACTCGTTCGACTCCTTCCTCAAGTGAGTTCGGTCAAATACATCCTTCAAATCAACAGAAGTCCCCTTCTCAGCAATCTGGAATTTAAGTAAGGCATCATAAGATGTTAGTCAATGCAATTTATGATGGAAAGAATTGTCATGTAACGTATTAATTAAAAAAAAGAAATACCAATTTCATCTTGTGCCTGTACGAGCTCCTGGATCCACCCACATGACTAGCGACTCCCTTTCCGTGAACTAGTTTGTTATTTCGGTTGATTGTTGAACTTTTCTCCCAATTGGGATTCTTAAATATGTCGCACAGACCCTTCCAGTGGTCCAAATTCTTACACCACTGTGGACAAAATTCCTTCCACTCCTCCTTGTCATGGCTGATTTTCTCAGTGTATTTTTTCCTGGTCTGGACCAGTACACGGCTGTAAGCATCAGCAGCTATTCTCTCAAAGACATCGAGACAAAGCCCGACATCTTCGCCATCAGCCCAGGAGTACCGCTGCAAGAATTTGCGAAGGATTTGTAACCTCACCCTTGTTGGAAAGATGTTGAACGACCTGATGGGTCCCGGCAAGCATTCACATGTGGCAACCCTTATTGTTGTGGTTATTTTGGAGCACATAGGTTCTGATGTGAACTCCCGATCACCAACAATTTTCAGCTTGGGCCTGCTATCTGGGTGAACCGGGTCACGTGGTCTGCCTGGGCCCCGTCCACACCTCACATCAGACTTCTTCTTCCTACTTAATCTCTTTCTCTTGCGAGTCTCCAATTTATCAGCCGACCAATCCAGGTCTTCACCACTTAATACACGGGCTTCAGGACATTCACATAGGCTTACACGCTTATGGTACCTCCTACTGCCATCATCGTCCAATACCGGTACAGATTCAGTCGAGCAACCTGACGCGTTGATCGTAGTTGAGTCTGCGGTTACATCATCATCGTCTGAACTGTCCGAATAGCCCTCTGAGAAATAGGCCTCCGCAGTCTGGTCTACGGCTGCAGATGCCTCAGCGCCAGCGGCTGAGTGTGTAACTGATGCTGGAAATGCCTCAGCGCCAGCAGTCTGGTCTACGGCTGCAGATGCCTCAGCGCCAGCGCCAGCGCCAGCGGCTGCAGATGTCTCAGCCTCTGCAGTCTGGTCTGCGTCTGTGGCTGCATCTACGGCAACAACAGAGGCTGCGACTGTGGCTGCGACTACGGGTGCGTCTGTGGCTGCGACTACGGCTGCGTCTGTGGCTGCTACTGTGGCTGCGACTGTGGCTGCGACTGTGGCTGCACTTGGAACAGCCGTGTTTAGCCTTGACGAACGTCGGGTGGGGGGCATCATGCCCGAGCTCTTGCGTTTGCCAGAATTTTTTTCTTTCTGTGGTTCAGCTGGATTAGGCAGTGGAGATGGTGGGAGGGCAGCATGGGGTGATGGTTCAGACAGTGGCACTGAGTCTGCGGTCATCGCAACATGATCTGAACTGTCCACTGAGTTTGCGGCTGTGGCTGCATCTATCGCAACATCGTCTGAACTGTCCATCATCGCTACGGTTGCGTCTGTGGCTGCGTCTGTGGCTGTGGCTGCATCTACGGCTGCGTCTATTGCTGCGACTGTGGCTGCTTCTGTGGCTTCACTTGGAACAGCCTTGTTTAGCCTTGACGAACGTCGGGTGGGGGGCATCGGGTGTCTCGGGGGTCTCGGGGGTCTCGGGTGGGAGGCATCGGGTTCAGACAGTGGCACATTTGCTGGGGTCTCGGGGGATTTAGGCAATGCCGGATTGGGGTCGGAGGCATCTGACGGCAGCGGTGCCCATGTCACGTTTGGATTTGATCGGATATAATATGTGGACGGGTGCAACACGTGTTTGGCTGCACAACTCTTTGTTCTCCCACTTGATCGGATAACAGTGGCCTCGGGCTGCGAGACGGGTGAACCGGGTTCAGCCATGTAATCTGTATACATATTTGAACGATTAATTAAAGTATATATACAAATAATTAGAACGATTGGAAGGGTTCATGAATAAATCTAAATCTAAATTAGGCAGCACACAAATCTAAATTAGGCAGCACACAAATCTAAATTAGGCAGCACACAAATCTAAATCCTAACCCTAAACTAAATCTAAATTAGGCAACAACAGAGGCAAAATAAATCTAAATTAGGCAGCACACAAATCTAAATCCTAAACCCTAAACTCGAACTTTAAATAAACCTTCTCCACTTAATTAAAAGAGTATATGGTTTGGAGCTTAAACTCTGCAAAAAAATACCAGAAATACCAGTACATTATCAGAAATACCAAGTTTCTTTTCATTTCCTTAGTTAACTATAGTGGCTGCATCAATGTGGGAATTTCATATTTTTGAAAAATGACATAAAAGCTGATACTTTCAGAAATAACAAATAGAAAAAAAAAAAAAAACAATTTTCAAAGAATGTTTTTTTTAGAGTGTATTGGCCATATGTTGTGGTATTGGCAATATGTTGTGGTTTGGGCTCAACACACAATTGGGAAACATAAACTACATCAATGTGGGAAACATAAACTACATGCATACACCACAAACAGAAGGTGTTAGCCTAGCATACATATTCCCAGAAGGGGATTATATTTTCTGAATTTATATACTACAATCTACTTTTAGTCGCTGAACTTTTAATTATCCGTTTTTGGTCACTAAACTTTGATGTTTATCCATATTTAGTCACCCCGTCAAAATTTCTGTGATCTTTCGTCATGTATTTCTTCTCTGGAGTCTCTCTCAATCCATCAGAAGAGAATACATTTAGAATAAAGCAAGCAATAAACACCAACATACATAACACATGTGCACAACCCAAGTTTATATAAGCATAATTTCATACAACCATATCGTGTCGTATAAAAAGAAATTAATGTGTGTTGTACCCATACATCTCTATAGTAAAACCATCTCAATGCAGATCACAATTTGTTTATAAAAATAAGTTCCATTGTTTTATGTAAAAGAAACAAATACGTAGAGAGCGATTAGTGAATCGCATTTTTTTGTTTCTTCAATCAGAACTTCACTCAAATTTTCAAAATGTCATACTATGCTACTAGTTCATCAATGATGCGAAATTCATATATGCATTATAGGAGAAACACTAGTCCGAAACCTAATTGGAATTGATTAATTGTAGCATATAAAAATAAGCATGAAATTAGTGAGAGGAAAGTAGTAGCCCCATCTTTGGAGCGGATTCAACATTTCTGGAGAGAGAGCAAGAACCTCACAAGGCAAATCAGTAGAGATAGGAGTAACTGGATTTGAGTTCTTTCTTTTGCAATTTTTTTTATGAAGAGTCTAACAGAGAACAAACAGATGACTGAAGGGAAGGGAGATAGCAGAAATTTTGGCAATGATGTAAGAGAAGAGAGAGAACAGAGATTCGCTTTAGAAAATATAAACTGTATATATATGCACATTGTACTTGCACACCTAAATCTATGTCTTTTCTCTCTCTTTAATCATTGAATTGGTATGTATACAGGCCCAGCAACAATGAAGAATTCTGCTTGTTTTAAACTAGAGTTTCTCAGACGGAACCGACCAATGACTCGCATTGTTTTGTCATTCATACTTGCCTAATTTACATGTGCTAATGGACATTTGTTTATCAGGAAAGAAATTTACATGTGCTAAAAGAAATTTATCTATCTTAGTTCTGTGTATCCTAAAGAGGAGACACAACTTCTAAAGTTCTAATACATATCAAAACCCCATTCAAAATAATTCAATCTCAAAATAACTCAGAAATTTGGGCAGAAATTTTCCCGAGACTACAACCAGATAAGGAGAGGAATATTTACCAGATTCGCTTGTGCCACCCACTTTGGCCGGTTCCAAGGCACCTTGCGTCGCCTCCCCAAGACCCGAGTTTAGCCTAGGGTTTAGCCTTCCCGAAGCAGAAGCAACGCCTTGCGTCGCCTCGCCGTGCGTCGCCTCGCCTTGCGTCGCCTCGCCAATGCAACGCCAGCCAGCACCAAGAAAGAGGCAGCCAAGACCCGAGTTTAGCCTTGACGCAAAGCCAAAACCCTAGGGTTTCTGGATCGCAAGAAGGAAAGAGACACAGATTTGGGAGGAGAAGGGATTTCTCAGAGGTAGATTCTATTTGGGAGGAGAAGGGTTTTCTTAGAGGGCGACGAAGGGTTTTTTGGATTTGATTTTCAAAAAACACCAAGTCCTTCGCGTCTTTTCGATTTGATTTTCAAAAAACCCCAAGTCCTTCACCTATCTGCGAAGGAGTCCGGATCCCCTAAAGTAAACCAACAATTGAGTTTAGACGTGTACGGTGCGTATTCGGTGGATCTGAATTCTAGGATCTGAATTCTCTGCGTGTACGGTGTGGATCAAAACTCAACAATTGAGTTACTGCACTGGATCTGAATTCTCTGCGAAGACCATCTCATTTCACCCTTTACTCCCCTCCTAAATACTCTGAGTTAATATCAAATTAGAAGTACCAAATATAGCCGCCTGATCAATGTAGCACGAATGTTGATGTTTAGGTTGCCTTCCGATGGTGCAGATTTCTACCTGATAGATGGTGTTACCTGAGCATCATGACCCCTATTAATTCATCTACTGAAATGGAGGCCTCCTTTTAAATCTGAATCGTTCCTCACATAATCTTACTGGCTCTGATTAACCCAGTAGCTAATAAGATAATAATTGCACACTAAATTATATGCCCAAAATTCCAATAAAATAAATAACTAAAATTTACCATATTATGTGAAGATTCTTCTCCACAAATATAAAATTTTTACAATTTCAAATTCATTTGACCTTTATAAGAGTGTTATTAAATGTGGACCGTTCATTTTCACGTGTCAAATCGACGGTTGATTTTTCTCCAAATGATTCAAATTTAACTTTAAAATGATCAAGGGATAACCCTTTACATACACAATAGAAATGATTTTGAATTTGGTTATGTATAAGCTTCGATCCGACGTGATGTGATTATAGCCATTCGATGGCATGATAGTCCGCAGGCTTGATGGATGTCAAAATGAACGTAGATTTCGACCAAATTTTCACACGTCAAATTTAAGCTAGTAATCTATAATTGTAACGGTCCCGATCGATCGATGCACGACCAATTTTTTTCTTTCTTCATTAGCCTCAACAATTGTTGTTGTTGTTGCATGACAAGTATGTAGCATATATGAATTGTTAACACAATTATAGATTAGTAGCTTAAATTCTATAAATTTAAATATTTATAATTTCAGAAATTAATTATTGAAGGTCCCGATCGATGGACCGATCGATGCACGACATTCACTATCGTGCAAATTTTACTTATATTTTGTTTAAAAACACAAAAGGGCCAATTTTATGCATTAATTAGAAAATAACAACATATCATGCAAATCAACAATAGTACATAATAAATTGAATTTTATTCATCAAATAGTCATGACATGTACATCTATAATTAAAATAACAAAATATAATTACTACATAATTTACAAAATTTATATCTTAATTATGTACAAATATATACTCCCCCATAATTCACATGTAATTAGTACATAATTTAAAAAATTCCACTTCTTACTATTCTGGAACTGGCTTCACTGATAACAGGGGCCCATAAATTACTGGCCAATAGGCATCAGACACGTGTGACACTTTATCTACTTTGGTCTAAAATCAAGTTCCCGGGTGCTGTTTCACTTCCCTCTCAAATTTGGGGGGTTCTATGAACAGAGCAGTTTTGAGTTAAAGCAGCGCATCACATATATGATTTATATATACCAACCATTTCCGACAAACTGAAGAAAGGAGAAACCCCTCTGTCAATAACAAAAAAATTGGCGATCCAATTTTCCCTCCTTGATTTCCATAGGGTATGTTTCTCTCAGGTACTGTGTATTATTACTCTAAATTCACGGTGTGAGATTAAATCACCAACAGATTAGAGATTCGGGCTCAGCAGGGTATACTTTGCACTTGGCTTTGATATTCGGGGTAGGATTAATAAGAGGGCTTTGAGATTCAGATATACTCATTTGGGGATATTATGTCATGGAGAGGATCAGAATTCCGAAACCCCTTCACGAAATCCCTCTCAGATCCACTACTTAGCCGCCTCAGCAAAATTCGTACTTGCCCTTAACACCTCTCTTCGTCTTTCCCTCTTTACCTCTTTCCACTAGTCCCGATTCATACTTCGGAGGTGGATTCAGCCACAGGAGGTAGATTGGAACAGTCTCCCTTTCGCTCTGAATCACTCTCGCCAAGAAAGTGACCAACTCGCAAGGATGTAGATTCAACCACCGGAGGTAGCTCTCTCAATTCTCGGAGGCAGAGGCGGAGCTACATACACGCAGAGGTAGCTCTCTCAACCTGTACATGTGTTTCTTTGTAATTGAGAAAATCAACTCAGAAAACTTGGATCATTGTCTTTATGTAAATGAAAGCTTTTTTTAATTGAGAAAATCCCTTTAGTTTTGGGGCCTAATTCAACAAAATTCAGAAATTATGAGCTTTTATCTAGTTGTTTGTTTTTTTCTCTAACCTATACCAGTTTGGTTCAACCATAAGTGTTCGACTGTGGCTGGGTGTAGTGCTGGTACAGAGGTTTGGGATTGATAACAAGTTTTGGTTTTGATTTTTGACAAAAACTTAGGGTTTTCTAATTTGTATTAATATCATCACTCAAAGAAACTGGAATTTGAAGGTTAATTCATACATAATTGCATTACAACAAAAAGCCAGTAGTTGTGCACCTTTAAATATAGATTAGCTGCTAAGGTGATCAAAGACCAAATTCTCTGCTCTTTTTTTACATCTTTTAATCTACATCTATCTAGCTTGCTCGACAGTTGGGAAGAAGTAAAAATGCTGGAAAAAAGGGGCAAGATGGGTAGCAAAGTGCTCAGGGGCAGCTAGATGACATTTCGTTTCTGATGCTTCAACAGAGGTATCAATTGTTTCTCTTCCTCTCTTAATTGTTTCTCTTCCTCTCTTAATGCTTCAACAGAGGTATCAATTTTTTCACTTTTTTAAAAGACGAGATATTTTAGCCTATTTTGATTCATCTGTCAATTGAAACCTAAAAAATTTAACCTAAATGCAGAAATTTAATCATGCTCTACATGTTATCTTATTTTTGGGGCCTAATTCAAGAAAATTCAGAAATTATGAGCTTTTATCTAGTTGGTTGCATTTTTTTCTCTAACCTATACCAGTTTTGTCCCCTCCTTTGTTGGGTGCCATGTAGTATACTTAAAAAACTTATTCATGAAAAAGAATCATACTTAGGCTAGATTAGAATATAAAAAACACAAAAATACTGAAATTTCCATTTCTTCTCTCTTAACAGTATCTTAATTTTCATTTCTGATTTTGGCTTTGAAAATCAAAGAAATGTTTGAGTGTTTGAAGTTTGAAGAATATTATTTTTGTCCTTACTTTCTCAGTTTTGTTAAAAGGAAAGTACCGGAACTATTCTTCATGATTTAGAGAACCAGTGAGGGAAGGGTAGTTTGGGCATCTTTTGAAGAAAAGGATAAAATAAGAGGATAAAATGGAGTTCTATTTTAAAGGGTCAGGTATAATATATGCTAAAAGAGTTCTATTCTAAAAGAGTGTTGTAGGTCTTGCACATCAGGCTCATGCCTTCTGCACCATTCTTGCACAGCCCCTTTATAAGAGTGTTGTAAGTCACGACATCAGGGTCATACCGTTTTGAAATCATGACATCTGCAAAATTCACTGACTTCTTAATTTCACCTTTCTTGCACAGTCACGACATCAGGGTCATAACTTTTCTTGCACAGCGACATCTACCGAGTCGGAGGTAGATTGAACCTAGAAAAATTTTCATATTACCCTCCTCCTCTTCAGGTAAATTCAAACATTTTTTTCAAATTTATTAAGTGTTACGTGCTTATCTCTGCAAATTTTGCACTTGGCCTTTGAATTGACTACACAATCGAACCAAATTTTGCACTTGGCTTTTGAATTGACATTCCATCTTATAATTTATATGTGATTGTTTGGTGTATACCTTTTTCCTTTGTCGCATAAATGACATTCCAATCTTACTAATATCATTTCTGTTTCATGCAATTATGTCACTGTCACTGCAGTAACAAAAAAATGTTGCAATTTGTATGAAAAAAAATACTCTTTTTAGTGGGTGCAAATATTTGGTACTATGCAAATCATAATTTAATTGTGTTGCTGCCTCGTTAGAAAATGTTATTAGTCCATGGATAATAACCACAATGGTTAGCAAATAAAATACTCTAATTATACCAAGTAAATCTGCGTATACACCACACTTCTTTGCTGCCTATAACACACTTACTTTTATTTTTTGGGAATATACCAGACGACAACCAATATGCCTCCAAAAAAATCTGGTCTGCCAAGATCAAGAGCAACTAAGAACAACAAGAGGAAGCGCACGACGGATCAGCAGATTCAGAATGTCCAGAGTTTGGACAGTGCAGCTGAATGTGATATTACACCAGCAAAGAGAAAGGGACGAGGGCCCGCAGTTATAGCAGACTCGACAGATGTTATTCAAGATCGACCGGAGATATGGCGGGTGGGTCCACATGAGTTCTCATGCGAAAAAGATCCAAGGAAGATCGCTGGGGTGATAACTAGGCTTGCCCTTAATTACATGCCGAAACCATTAAGAAGTTATAACGCCTTTCCAATTAACGCAAAGAACAACGCCGAGAGGGCATTTCTGGTACCCTTTATTTAATCATATTTTTTTATACTACCCAATTCCACATAGCATTCCAGTGTTTGGGATTAGCTGAATTAGTGGCCATAGATTCATCATATTTTCGCAACAAATGTTTGAATGAGGGATAAATCAATGGAGAACTTCACCGCTTTAGGGTTTAGGGTTTAGTATAGGATTTAGTATAGGATGATAGGCTTCCGTATTGGATGATAGGCTTGCTGTTAAATACTAACTAATATGCTAAGGCTTCAACCCTTTTCTTATTTTAAAGGAAAGATATAGATACAAACATGGGGAAGATGTCGACGAATGTCGAAAAGTCTTTGATGCCATAGCTTCCAAAAGGTACGCTGAGGAGCTTGGCAAAGCAAGGCGCCATTGCATCGATAAATATGAGTGGGACATAGATCTATGGAAGGCCAATGTGCCGCATTGGTGTCTTGATCCCCCAAATTGGCACGGTCTATGTGACATCTTCAACACTAAGGATTGGAAAGGGTTGAGCGAAAAAAACAAAAAAAAACCGTCTAGCGATGAAATTTACAGTTCCCCATCACGGTGGTTCAGCGAGCACCCTTCAGCATGTTGATAAACTGGTAAGCTTAATAACTAGAAAATATTTCAAATTTACTAGAAAATCTGACCTTCAATAATTATTGTTTTGGATCTTCTCATGTGAAGGCAATGATAAAAAAAGGAACTCCAACATTGGAGGAGATTTACCTACATATGCATTGTAGAGACGAAAATGGAGAATCACCTGTGCTGTCTCAATATGCGTCAGCCAATAAGGCCATGTCTGAAGCTACTAACAATAGTGAACCAGCAGAGGGCGTGTCTGAAGCTACTGAAAATGGTGAACCGACAGAGGGCGTGTCTGGAACTACCATGGAGCCTTTAACTTTCGATATCAACTTGCTGCAATTCACCGATGCAAGATCTAGAAAAGTTTATGTAAGTGTTAATTTTGTATAATCACAGAACCTCGTTATTGTGCAGTTTGTATTAGCAGTACATTTATTGTACAGTTCCTGAATTAACAGTCCCAACCGTGGCATAACTAGGAATAGCATCAAATTGAAATTACATCTCAACATTTTTGAATTAACAGTCCCAGCCAAGCCATGGAGGCAGATCCAGTCACTAATCAAATCTACATATCAACAAAATTACATTAATATTTAATTTATTAACTACATTTATCTATTATATATTTTACTCACCTGTTGCAACTCATAGGAAGAAGTTACCCAATGGAAGGCCGATGAGGTACATGTTGCCGAGGACGACAAGCAATTTGTACATTGCTGCTATTGGGGGAACAAGACATGGCAGGTTGCGAGGCTTTGGGAGCGTGCTTGACTCTAATTTGGGGAAAACATCCACACGAGCCAAGACAACCAATCCACAATCTGGGGTGACACACGATGGGCTGCAGAAAAGGTACACTCAGGAAGAAATGAACGCAATCCTAGTACAAGAACGACTTAACCGTATTAATGAGGAGCGGGAAGAGAGGACTAGGATGCAAGAACAAAATAACATCATGTTCAGGCAGTTGTACGCTATGGTGGGGATGCAAAGGCCTGACTTGCAGGTACGGTCTAATTATTATTTTCAGTGTCATTTTAGGATTCGAGAATTTAACCCATGCTATAAGTCCCGATTTAGTAGTGTAGCTTCTTCTGGCTGTTGCTTAAGTACGGAAGAAGATATCATTTTATAATTGATACAATTGATAAATTAAATGATACGAGTTGTGTGTTTAACTTGAGCTCTATTTTTCCCAATCCAACATGCATGCTAACAAGTACTCTTCCTACTTGAAAATTGATTGGTATTTATAAAGTACAATGTAACAATCTCCACTGTAAAATTTGCCCATCTCCTCAGGGACTGAAATCATGCTGTTGTTCAACCAAAACAATCTCCACTGGCTGTGCATAGTACCATAACACCATATCCCTAAACAGCCTCCTAGGAAAAACCAAATAACTGTAGTTGTTCAACCAAAACCTAGGAATTTTTACTATTACAATAACATCATGGTTAAGGGCAGTGAGCGGTACAAAGATGACCGGCATGACAAAATAAGCTACCTGCACCTTGGTTCAAGTGTTAAAGTATTTTACAGAAATATAAAATTTACTCTAAATTTCTGAATTTTAATATTTATTCTCACTTGAATTTAATGTGTATTTCTGATTGCTAAATTCTCATTTGAATGGATTCTTGTTTAACTTAGGCTCAAGGTTACAGTCAGGGACCTCAAAATGTTGGTCTAATGGGGAATATCACTAATTTGGAGGTGAAATTGTCAACTAGAAACTATATGATGTTAATAGTACTCACTGACCAGATGTTGAAAGGTCCATAATCTAAAACAATTATTCTATGGTTAATGCTTAGGGTCAAGGTCCCACAACACTACCTCAACCTCATGGAGGAGCTTCGGGAATGTCGATGGTCATCCCTCAGGTATCATATCAATAGTTGGAACCTTTTTCTTTTTTTAAGAACATAGGTTGTAGGAAATTGCATTGTTTGTGGCTTTTTAGGTATCATACTTAAAAATAGGTTCTAGCTATATGCTTGAAGGTAACTGGTAATTTATCAATTAGTCCTATGTTATGGACATAAAATGAGAATAGAAATATACTTAGTTTACCATTTAGTCCTATGTTATGAAGATAAACTGATTTTATATGTGTAGTAGGTTATGAAGATATACCTATTATACTTATTTTAATGCTTTTCTAGTGTTTCTACAATTTATTATCAATATTACATTTCATTCTATGCTATACGTTGTATATGTAGGGTCTAGGTGCTGATTTTACAGAATCAAATGGGGGAAGAAATTTCCAAGCACTTCTCAATGTGCAATCTGAAAATCAGGCAGCAACATGTCTAGGTGCTGACGCCGACTGGTTCGGGGAAGAAAGGTGGAACAACCAGCCCTTCTAGTGTGGGGTGCTGTAAATCATTATCACAGAAAAATGGTATTTTGTATAGCTAAAAAAGTAGCCTCTCTTTGTATTTTTTTGGGTGATGGGTTGTGTCTATATTTTGGTTATAGAAACAAGTGGTTGCAATCCATTTTGTTCTGATGTTTCAAGGAAAGCTTGAATTTACTATAATGATTAATGATAATTAAAGTGTTACTCTCCATGCTTTGTTGTGTTATTGTTCTTATTATGTTTCAATGTGTAATGTAAAAGGTTTCTTGGTTATGGGTTGGTACCAAATCGGTACAGGTACCAAATTGGTACGGGGTGAATTATAAAATTGGGCCTGAATTTTTTTTTCATGAACGACAATTTTTTGCATCGGAAAATCTATACAAATATGGGGCGCAGACAATATCCTTACAAATAACCTGGTGGAGCCCACCTTCTTTACCCATGCAACTAATAGGTTAATTATCCATGCAACTAACCATGTGGGACCCACGTTATTTACCCTTGCAACTACTCACTCCTCTATCGTTGCAACTAATCCATGGGACCCACACACTTTACCCTTGCAACAAATCGATCCTCTATCGTTGCAACTAATCCATGGGACCCACACACTTTACCCTTGCAACAAATCGATCCTCAATCGTTGCAAATAGTCCATGGGACCCACGCACTTTATCCTTGCAACTACTCAATGCTATATCCTTGCAACTACTTCCTGCATTAGCTTTGTTGCATGGGTACTTATTGCAAGGGCTTACCCTTGCAATAAGTATTCCAGTACTTGTTGCAAGGGTAACCCATGCAACAAGTCGGAAATTGAGTAGTTGCAACGGGGGTTGTTGCAAGGGTACTTGTTGCAAGGGTAGCCCATGCAACTGACATTTTTTGGGGTTGTTGCAAGGGTAAGCCCATGCAACAAGCCAAATTTTACCCTTGCAAAAAACCAGAATTCTAGTAGTGATTTAATTTCATATATAAACTATTATTTCCAACCCAAACTATTTCACTTGTAGGATATTATTCGAACATGTTGAATAGCAGAAGAGCAAGGATCATTGAATTTCCAAATAATAATACTGATGAGGTAAAAGTTTATAGGGAGAACAATGATATTAACATTAGGAGAATTTCATGTATACCATTTAAAAATTATGAAATTATGTATTTTACTATCCTGAATTCTAATAACTCACATATTTATTCAATTAATTAAAAAAAATTAATCATGTTTAATATTATATAAAATAAAATTAAGCACCTTATTATGTTTCTTCTCCTTCATTCTGCGTCAAAATTATGATCGCTCTTGCTTTCTTTATCTTTTAGCATCAAAATTGTGCCCCTTCACTTTCCTCCTGCATTAAACCTTTTCTTCTGATCGCTTCTAACACTCTCCACTTGCCATTCCAATCACGTATCACGTTTGTTGGACCCGCGCTAATAGCTCTCCTTTTGATCGCTTCTAACCTTATCCAGCGCCATTCCAATTTTGCTTGTTGGAGAGAACCCTTGAGATCTAGATGGGAGATCGGAGTAGAGGGAGAGAGCTGAAAGCATGGTCTCTTGAAAAATATAACATAAAGATGAAGAGAGTGTGTACAGGAAGAATGAGTCAAGTTTTAATTAATCTTGATTAATTGTAGTTGTTGGAATATTAAATACAATTAATTTGAATACATTTGACATATATTTAAATTATATGGAATACATATGTGAGTTATTAGAATTAAGAAATGGTAAGTATTTTGTTATAGAATTCAGAGAAGTAAATATGTATTCCATAGTTTTTTAAGTGGTATATATAAAATGAGTAGGGTTAAAATGTCCCATTAGTTTTTTGTCCCATCGTGCCCTAACATTATTATCTCTATTTTCAAAGTCTAAATAATCTATCCGAACCGTTCAACATGATCTTCATACTAAAATGTACTTGGATAACAAATATTAGAATTTTTAGAATTTTTTTACTAATTGTTTAGAGAGGTACAAAATCACTATTTTTGAATGGTCCATAATTTTCTAAAAATAGTGATTTTGTACCTATCTTAAAAAATAACAAAAAAGTTTAAAAAAATCTAAAATATGTATCCAAATACATTTTAATATGAAGATCATATTGAGCAGTTCAGATAAACTACTTAAACTTTAAAAATAGAGATAACAATGTTAGAGCATGACAGAGCATAAAATTAATAGAATATTTTAATCCTACTCATATAAAATTATTTTAGTCTATTGTCACAAAATTCATGGCACTGAATGTTATTGGATCACAGCATGTGACTATAATACAAAAAGCTTTTGGGCCCATTCTCGAAAATCCAGTAACATTAAAGAGTCGTTGAAATTAATGACAGCAGAGGAGAACTCAACACAGAAAAGAAAGTTTCCTGGGGTCCATTCAGGTAAACAGTCAGAATTTATAATTATTAAAAATGTGGGTTGCTTTTTGGAACGACACGAGTTGTTTCATGCACCACGAATAAAAGAGCATCCACACCCTTTTTAAGGTAAAAAGTAAAGCAATTATGAGAAAAAGGTGGTGGTAAAAAGGTATTTTGTCTTAAATAGAAGAGAGCATCCTAATCAAAAGAGAAAGTTGATGCCATCTGAAAAAAATATACCCCTTTATACAAAAGCATCTTCCCCTGTCTTTGCGCATCCTTGATCCTTCAAACCTCAACTGTCCACAACAATAAAAGTCTTTATCTTTTTCTATTTTTCTCCTTAAAAAGTTAGTGGTTTGAAGAAATATTGTAGGTATGGCATTCAAATTTAAATGTAATTAACATGTTCGTATATCGAATTAGCAATATTCCGGATTATAAAAAATTAATTAGTCTTATTCCGGATAATTTGAAATGAATACTATTTCCACATTATTCGAATTACCACTTTTCTTATAATATTCTCAAACACTAATTTGAAGTAATATTATTGCACTACCCCTTAACTATCCAAATGCACCTAAGGAAATTTCTTCTTTACACAAATGGTAGTCTTTTTTTCATTTTAAAAAAAGGTAGTATTATTCTAATTAAAGCATGACATTCAAAATTAAATGAATTTAACATTTGGTAAGAATATAAAATTAACACTATTTCGAATTATATAATCCAAGACATATTTAGTTTATTCCAATGTTTTAAATAGCGTTTATAGCGTCATAGCGGGAAGGCTACAAAAAAAGCTATAGCGAATAGCGTAGCTATAGCGGAAGCTATTCCAAATAGCGTTTTTTTTTACAAAAATTATATTATATATTTGTACTATATATTAACATTATCTAAAGTTTCATAGAACAATAAATAATACCAAATTAATTAAGAAATTATAATATTCATATTGAACTAGTACAAAAGTCCATAGTTCAAAATATCCATAATAATATCATAAACTATCGATCTTTTTCTATACAAAATATCTTAACCATCATGATTCATTCTATTTTTTTTTCTATACAAAATAAATTTTATGGATCTTTATTTAAGCCCATATAAATTGTCTAAAAAAGCCCAATATGCATAGCGCGCAAATAGCGCGCTACACGTTATGCGCTATAGCGGACCGCTATTACCGCTATAGCGGCCGTAGCGCAATTAGCGTATTTTTATGCCATAGCTTAGCGTTTAGGGTCCAAAAACGCTATAGCGCGCTATTTAGAACACTGGTTTATTCTGAATAATTTAAAATTAATGTTCTTTCCATATTACTCAGTTAACACTTATCTTATAATATTCTCACACAATTAATTTGAAGTAATATTATTGCACTATCCCTTAATTAACTATCCAGATGTACGTAAGCAAATTTCTTCTTTACAAAACATTATGGTATATGAAGATTTTTTTCCTCCTTTTATTTTTACCATAGACATCATTTACTAGAAAACAAAAATATCACTCAACATTGAGTCAGAATCTGCAGCTATACTTTTGGAAAAGCAGAAACCTGCTTTTTTCATCTAACCGTTCAAGTTTTTCATGTGCGAATCTCAATGAAAATCAATGGTTGGATGAGGAAAAACAGAAACCTACAACAGATTTCCTCGACATTTACCAAAAAAAAAAAAGCAGAGACACATATATATTTGGGGAAAAATTACGCCAAATTTTTCTTTTCTGTAGTGCAATTTTTTTTAATGCACTCCTAATTGAACAATGTAAAATTCTAAAAGTTGACATTTCTAAGAGAGGACATAGATAGGTTTTAAGCTTTGTAAATTGTAATACACTCACTATATGCATGGTAGAATCAGATTAAAATTTTGGGAGCGCCTAGTTGTCTTCTGTAACAATCTCTCATTCTGTCTCTCAAGCATTAACTACTTGAGGAACTACTAACTATCTAAGGAGACCACTAACTACTTGGAGACTGCCTAATATTTGAAAGATTTTACAATTGGCGCGCGCAAATATGGATACCTATACACGTAAGTATTAATATATAATATAGTAAGTATTCATACCGAAGATATCAAGTATTTTGAAAAAAGCTGGACACATCACTCACCCATCTTTTACACGTTTTTAGAAGTGAGTTTTTTTTCTCTGTTCAATCTAGCCAATATTTTTGACGATCTGTGAGAAATTTTGCAAATCTAAAACCACGAATGTCTTCTACGCAATTTTTTCTTTCAAATGAGATTTTTGATGACATACTTTCGGATTGTCTATCGCGCAAGTATTTATACCTCGTTGTGCAAGTGTGAATAGTTCATGTATCAAGTGTTTTGTATCTAAGAAATTCTATCAATTTTTTTTTCCATATGGCACTGGATGATGTCTAAAAGTATTAATGTCAATTATTGCAAATATTCATACCTCGTCAAGCAAGTGTGAATATTCCATATATTATGTGTTTGTATTTAACAAATTATATCAATTTATTCTTCCATATGACACTGGATGATGTTTGAAAATAGTAATATAAAGTATTGCGAGTATTCATAACTCGTCATGCAAGTGTGAATAGTTCATGTATCAAGTGTTTGTATCTAACAAACTATATAAAAAAAATTTCCATATGGCATTGGATGATGTCTGAAAGTATATCAAATATTGCAAGTATTCGATCTCGCCAATATTTCTGACGATCTGTGAGGAATTTTGTGAATCTAAAGCAACGAACGTCTTCTACGTAATTTTCTCTTTCAAACGAGATCCATGATGACATACTTTCGGGTTGTCCACCACGCAAGTATTCATACCTCGACGAGTAAGTATTCATACATCGTCGTGCAAGTGTGAATAGTTCATGTATCAAGTGTTTGTATCTAAAAAATCTATTAATTTTTTTCCATATGGCATTGGATAATGTCTGAAAGTATTCATACTTACGCATTGAAATATAAATTATTATGTTATAAAATAACTTAAATTTGTTTGGTTCATGAACGTATTGATAGTTACTGAGGAATTAATGACGTGCCTAAACAATTCGGGTTTCACGATTAAGATCTTTACCCTAGCTATCTAGATCATAAGCATAGGTTAGCCTAGTTTATCCCTAAATACCGATATTTCATGATTAAGTCCTTCATACCAATATTCGGTTAAATTCTAGGGGTCCGAATTAAATATAAGACTTCACGATTAAGTCATTCACCTCAATTTAATCTTTGTTCCTTGTGGTTCCGGACTATGAATTATATTTGGTCATTTTTAATATCAAATCCTAGGGTTATTCATGTACATAATTTGGTATACCATCAATTCTTGATCTAAATTTACTCAAGTTGATTAAACATAAGCGGGACGCTAATTAACAAGCAACACAAATCACACAATCACATAAATAATAAAATCAACAAGAACAAACATGCAAACAAATAATCATCATAAAGAAAACCATCCAAGTAAGATAGATTTTCACACAAGTTCATGCTTAAAGCCTAAGCACGTAGAGAGAAAATCTAGCCTCTCATGGGTGCACTAACATCCATAAGACATATAAGAGAAAACATGATAAAACTAAAAAAAACAAGAAAGATAATAAAGCAAACCAATCTCCTTGCTCACTGCCCTCGTCTTCACGAATGTTCCACTCGAGCAACCTTCAATCCTTGCTCCAGTTGCCTTGATTCACTCGGAAGAGGTAGAAGTGACATAGAAAAATAAGTAGAATTAAAACTAAAAATAAAAGTAAATGAAAGATGAATAATAGATAGCTTCTCTTGTTGCTTCCCTGCTAATATATAACATTTTTTTGTGACTTTGGGAGCAAGCAAACAAGATCTGGAAGTGAATCGTGCGAAGATTGCGTCAATTTGGCAATAAAATCTATCCAAATCTATGTTTGTGCGGCCACTGGAGCAGCTGTACAAAATTCTACATTCCGAATTTGGATTTGTTTCCTTCATAAATGTTGTAGATTTGTTTGTCTTGGTTCTGTCAAGCTTTGATTCACTCAAATCGGAGTTCGTAGACCAAAATATGGCCAAAATATGGCCAAAATATGAATTGTGTGTCGGCAGCTATTATTCTGTGCGGCCGGACGTTCGTCCAGAGGAACACGCACAAAAATGGAGTTTTTAGTTCGTGCAGCCCGCACAAAATGCTTGTACAGGTCGCAGAACTCTTTGAAAAAATTGGAGATTTCTCGATTTTAATTCTAAATTTCTTATGCAGCTTCATTTTATTTCTGTGCGGCTTGCACAGAATTCGTGCGGCCTGCACATAATTCGTGCGGCCCGTACATAATTCGTGTGGCCCGTACATAATTCGTGTGGCCGCACCAACCTGTATTTGCTTCATTTGCTCTATTTCTGCAATTTAAACAAGGCAAAGCCAGTAACTTTGTTCTTTGGTGAATTCTATACTAAACTAAGCTAAAATACAAGAAATTTAGTATTGTTTTAGAGGTGAAACCCTAACCGAAATTATATATAATTGAGGCTTATCACAGCTTCACCTAAATAGATTAATTATGACAAAAATTTTCCTACCAGTACATCACTATTACAATTGAAATACCAGTAGAACCTATTTTCGGTAAATGGAGCAGAAAGAAAAGAATGTGTCCACTTTCTCCACTGGGATAATTAAACTTTACAAAAGTTGCTTCGCGAGAACAGCACAACACACTAGATCGAATCCCAAGAGAGAGGCGGGGACAAGAATTGGTATACTAGTCTTGTCAGTATATATCCAGATCCCAAATTCAATGACAAAACTGCAATAAATCAAATCAAAAGTAAATTAATTTTTCAAGCGGAGGGAAACAAACTAGAAAATCAAACGAAGCAAAATGAGAGAAATAATTAATAAAGCGAAAGCAAGAAAACAAATACCTCTGATTACGACGTAGGGGAGTCGCCGCTGGTAGTGTATGGGAACAAAGTTGAAAAGGAGGTCGTAGAGGTAGTCAGTGAGGAGCGAGTCACCGGAGATCCATGTTGCAGCCCTATGCCTAAAATTTGGAAGTTGACAGCCAAAAAAGCCAAATTCTGCTTTGGTAAACCGAAATCATAACAAAAAATGCAAAATTAAGAAATCTAGTTAACGCGTACCGGCAATGGACAAAATCAAACACAATAGATAATCAATCATTGGTTTGCTTAGTGAAATGAAGCCAAATTTGAACGAGAAACTTTGCTTGAAATCAAACTATCTGACCTAGACTAGTAGGCAAGCACGTACTTGTCTTTCTAGACGAGATAGCAATCCAGCGAAAGGAGGAGCGAGTCGCCGGAGATCCATGTCGCGGCGCCATGCCTGAGATCCTAGGAAAGAAGGAGCGAGATGCCATGCCTGAGATCGCTGCTTTAATGCCTGAGATCTCTGCTGCTAGGGTTCACGAGCGTGCCATGCCTAAGATCGCTGCTCTAGGGTTCTCATCGGAGTTAGAATTAAGAGACTGACTAGATCAGTCGCTTTCTCGTTTCTCTTTCTTTTTTTTAGGCCTATAAGAGAAATAGATCAGAAGAGGGTTTTGGTGTTAATAGGGACCACCTTAGTTAGTTAGATAAAGAGAGACTAAATAAGATGGGAGACGATTTGAGGGATTGGAAGGTGGAGGAAATTATAATTATCCTAAAATTTTAGTTAGGCAAAAAAAAATAATAGAAAAAGGTGAATGGCAAAAAATGGTACAGATAACTAAGCGCAAGAACTAAGAAGTCTTGCATAAATTAATAATCGCTTTTGAGATGTGATATATAGTGGAGAGCAAATTCCAGGCTGCACTGATGATGCCCAAAAATTGACAAACATATAACCGGAAATGGATATACTAGGACCATCACAAAAGATTACATAAAGTAGATAGGAGTGAGCATATGCTACCAAAATTTTCTCAAAACTACTTCCAATTTGGTCCCCAAAATTTCAAATTTCTTATTGCAATATCGAAGATTCCAATTTATGTACCCTTTTGGTCCACTCCATGCCATAGTGCAAGGAATACATATAATTAAAAGTGCTAAATGCTGATATGTGTTAATTACAAGCCGCCTTTTAACTGAAAAAAATAATATAATTGCCAAGCAAGCCAAACTTTTAATGTCCAAGAGAAACTAGATCGATTAGAAAAGAAAAAGATAAAGAAAAAGAAAGAAACACTATTGTTGATGCACTTGGGGATTCTTTTATGATGTTTACTGTGACGATAAAAAGCATTTTTCATATGTTTGGACAAGTCACAGTACAAAGTACTGAGCAGAGTAATAGTGTGAAACTGATTTTCATGATGAATTAAAATTGGCAAAACTTACCAGAAAAGCCGAAATTGAAATTAATAGAAATATGTTTCACAAATGATGATTACTTGCGGATTCAGTTTAAACATTTGTAGAGATTTACTAAAACTAGACAGGTCAGATTCAAAGTTCATCTTCAAGACAGGTTAAATTCAGAGATTTACTAAAAGTCTCCAAACTCAATTTCTTCCATCTTTACAAGTTATCTCCCAAACAAAAAAAAAAGAAAAGAAAAGAAAAAAAGTTACACTAGCACTTGAGTTCCAAAACCTCCTTAAGTTGCATCAAATGCCATTATGACTGAGACTGGCAGTGGCATGTCGTGATAGCTGGTCACCAAGCTCAGTTGCGGATCCTTCACAACTGACAAATGGACCTTATCACCATCTTTTAAACATGCACTGCTCTTCAATTGCTCGAACACAGGGACGAGTACCTTGTCGGCCCATTGCTCAAAGGACACAATGCCGCCATCACCTTGCAAAATGATGTCAGCCATGTGATCTACAACGTGCATTTCAATCTGCAAGTTCAGCGAAGCACCCATTACCGAGGCAAATTTGGCCGACATAATCTTGGAAAGGGTTAGTTTGAACCGGCTTTGGTCAAATGGCTTGAAATCTATCGCTCGGTCCAATAGATGATATATATCACAGATTCTCGGTGGAAACAGGGAAGGCTCCGTAAACTGGCCAATGTTTTGACTTTGACTGCTCTCCTCTGTCAGGTCACTAGCATTGCCATCGTCCTTGATCTCATCGTCGTCGTCGTCATCATCATCGTCGTTATCATGTTTGCTTGAACTTGACCCAGGGCATAGATTGAGGTCCAAAGAGAACGAATGACCGAAAATTCTAGGTGTATTCCTTCTTTCTTCATGCTGGTCATCTTCAGCCTTTCGCTTCCTGGTGTTGGGTCCAACAGAGAGCTCCAGGTGCCATCTCAGTGGTTTCATCTCCTTCTCAGCCTGTTCACTGCCAACTATAAGAACAAAAATGGTGTTTCCGAAGTCACTAACTTCACGATTATAAGAATCAACAAACCGACCCTTCATGATGGCTTTCTTGATTGTTGTCTTGACAACGGCATCGGCTTGATCAATGCCATCGAGGACAACCACACGCATCGGGTTTGTTTTCACTGCCTCCACCAAAAGGTCCAGTTGGGTGATACCACAATCTGATACGTTTTGTTCATGGCTTGTGCTGTCTGTTTTTGGACTGATGTTAAAAGTGGCTGGTCTCTCGGAAAATAGTTGCATAGATAGTGCATAGGCCATTTTTCTCTTGCCAATGTCGTCAGGTCCGTTGAACAGCAACCAGATGGCAGATTTGTACAATCCGTACATCTTACCGGGCCCTGATTTGACACCCTGTACTGCCGATGCAATGGACGTTGCGGCCTCTGGTTGCCAATTGACTTCTTGCAAGAGTCCTTCGGAGAGCCTGATCTGAGACGTGGCATCACCACTTGGACCGGAGTAAAGTTTGGTAGCAGAATTTGGCGCGAGTGCAAGAGACAAATCAGTCTGTACTGTTGGTTCGGAGTGTGAGGGACGATATCCGATTGAACTGTTCGATCCAGGTGAAGTAGGCACAACTTCTAATTGGTCTTGGAGGCAAGGGCCTCGCCATTTCTTAGTTACCTCAATTGTTGTTTCATTCGGAGTTTCTTCTCCCTGAAAGAATATTGAAAAATGCTACATTTAATATGTGACCATTTTGTGTACTTGCATTAATTGTTGTATTGAGGAATTTAAGGTTGGTTAAATTAGAGGTACGAAGTTATTATGAAATGAGCAACCTATATAAGATTAATAATTAATACTGCACCCTTTGTCTGGTTACAAATGAAAACCTTCATTATTATCCATTTTATGTAAAACCATAGAGCAGTACTGACTACTGAGCACCAAAAAGAATCTGATAAATTAAGAAGCAAACCTGATATTCCACTGGGCCATTCGCTAAACCATTTAATCCCCACCGGCTGTTATATTGTTCGAATTGGCGGCTTTCCCCAATGCAGGACAACTTGTCACCGTGCTTTTTCAAGGAAAACCTGCATAAACCTGGTGATCCTAGAGAAGCCGAAGGGGGCTTTTCGGGATGCCAATTCAGCGGTACGACACCGTTGTTTATGCTAGAAGAGAGATCGTTAGATGTGTTCAGTGCCTCAACTGAGCTATTCAGAGTTACCTTTCCACCAAAACTGTTAGGAGGAGAAAATAATTATGAATTATGCTTGAATAATACGATGGCTAATTTATACACATTATATAAAAGGTTCTGTGAAAAAATTATCATTAGTTTCAAATTCTTTCCCAGTATATATATATTGATTGACACAAGTCGCATAACAAAGTAAGTTCACTTGTTGGTGTAAGAAGTCAAATTATTTGGGATAAAATTAATGCCTTATTCCTGCGGATCGGACTGCTACGACTGCATTTGAGATATATGTTATATATATATATATTCTGTTCAATTTCTTTTCCTTTTTAAAAATAGAAGATAAGGACGTTGTACCAAAACTCAGCACATATAAATAGATCCTTAAGTCCATGATCATACGCATGAACTTATTATCTAGCAAAATGATCATATGCATGAACTTATTATACAAAGTTACAAACGATTCACATATAGAATTTCTAGAAGTAAATTCAGACAATTCTACAAATAGCAAACCTTGGTGACACGCCGACTAAAGATCGAGGTGTGATAGGAAGGGCCTGCAGGTCCCAATCCGTCTCCATGTTTGGATGGTAGACTTGGCATTTCAAATAAGTAGCACAAGTCGCAGTTCCAACCAACCACATATGGCGTTCTTGCCTTAGAATGGTAGCCACCTCGGCAATCACAGCACGTGCGGTAGCTGTCAGCATTTTCCGACCCTCCTCCATACTGTAATTAGTCAAACCTGCGGCATTCTGGGCTTCCACAAGCCACTTGAGATCTCCCAAATCTAGGACTACTCCTTTGTTATGAACCAGTTTAAACGACACTGTGTTTACTATGCACCTTATCTTATCAGGCAGTTCGTTTGTTTTGGCTCGGTTCAATGAGTCACCTACAGAGATAACTTTCAAGTCTCCAAACTCCCCTCTTCTCATCATCCCTATAATTTCTTTCATCACAAAATCCACACCCGAGTCTCCGACTAGTACTGGATTCCGGTTTTGTTGCCTCATGAGCACATCTGCCACTCTTTTTATTTCTTGTCGATAACCATTGAGAGCAAGCCTGATTTCTCGACCCTGGATATGTTTTGGACTGATATGTGACAGGATAGACGACTTGACTCTAGGGGATGAAAAACCTGCCTCACCCATGACCCGACTAACTGACGGATCATCGAGAATTGAAATGGTGAGATGCGGGAGGTCGACACGTATCGCGAGCAAGGGGTGATCCGGAGAGCCGCGTCTTTGTATTGCCTGGGCACGCTTAAGAGATGCCACAAGTGCATTGGAGAATATCGGGCATGACGAATGGGAAGGGATGGAAGTAATCCGATCTAGTGCAACTGAGAAACACAGATCAAGGGCCCGGCACGAGAGGAAAGGGTGCATAGGGCGGTGCTGGTGCTGTTGTTGGTGCATTGTGCATGTGTGACGCAGGAGGGAAGAAGGAGCCGAGAGGAGAGATGCCGCAACATGGAGAGGGGTAACATGAGGATGGTGCCTCCGACTTGCGTCGGAGACAGCTGCGGTGAGAATGGCCCAAGCCTCAGTGGTAAAAGATTGTTGTATTGATGCCATGGCTGATGTCAGCTGCTCTGCTGGAGACGGTAGGGTTCTCATATTTGATGCAAACTAAGGGAAGTATATTAAATGGAACTACGCACTCTCATGGTTTGATGTATGGAATTACGCAGGGATGAGTGAACATGGGGAACTTTTTTTATGAGTGGTTTTGGTTTAAATTAACTGGGGGCAGGTTGCCCCTCTTTTGTTTCTTTCTGAAAAGATATATGTCACTGGAAGCTCTTGGTTGTTGGTAAATGATAAAAGTGGTTGCTATAAAAGGTTTCTTCAGTTAAAATGATTATGTTATCAGTTTCAGTGATATATAATTTGTAACAAATAAATTTTGTTAAGAAGAAAATTATTACACTTGGATATATGATATATAGATATCGAATAGGGCTTCAAATGTCTCATGGCTTTTATGTCTCATTCGTACCTCATATCTTTATTTTCATTTTTAAAATTCAAACAGTCAATCTGAACCGTTCAACATGATTTTCATATTAAAATGTGATCCGAGACCATAGTTTTTTAGATAGGTATAAAATTATTGTTTTTGGTAGTCAGAATTTTCTAAAAAATAATAATTTTATACCTATCTAAAAAAATAGTAGAACAATTTAAAAAATATACACAAAATTTGATCTTTAAGCATATTATAATATGAAGATCATACTGAGTATTTCAGATTAACTACTTGTACATTGAAAATAAATATAAGCATGAGAGATGACTGAGACAGGAGGCATTTCAACAGTACTCATAAATATTAGTTTATAGATATTTGGTTAAAAAAGTAAATGATTTAATTCACACCAAATCGTATACACTATAAGTTTGTGTCATTGTTATTTCGTTCGAATTTCGATTTATATTATATTTAGATATCTATATCGATCTATTAATTAAATATATATATAACAACAAATTCTCTTACATTGGTATTGTGTATTAATTAAACAGGGAGAACTTTTAGTGTGCACATGTAAACTTTCGAAATAGTCAATATTCCCATCAAAATATCATAATATTCAATATCTCCATCAAAACTAAACATTATTTTTAACATTTTATTTAGTTATTTTAAAAATCAAATTGACAAGTATACCCTTCTTCTCTTTCTTCTCTATTGCTCTGTCACTGGTGTTTTTCTTACTGGGGTCATTAATTTGTTTTGGAGTTTTCTATACGGCATTGACAACTCTAAATAGAAAAAGGAACGAAAAAAGGAAATAAAAAGGCTCTCAATTTGGGCGTTGCAGGAGGGGATAAAATTAAAACGAAATATTGGTATGAACGTACGTACCGCTTGCATTGTACCAAGAAGTGAGATAGAACCATAATTTACTAATCATGTGTAGTACCTGTACGGAACGTTATAAAATGACTTTAAATATCACTGGAAATTGCCCCAATTGTGAAACTCCGTTCTCTCTTATTTTCTATTTCCCACGAAATCAAATTGACAAGTAGAAAAGAAGAGAAGAGAAAGGGTATACTTGTCAAATTGACAAGTATAAATGATGAGTGCAAGAGCATAAATTGCCTTGTCAATTGGGAATGGGTGTGTGCACTCCGATCGAACGGGGGCATGGGGATCATAAGCCTTGCCACGCAAAACGAGACACTGCTCCTCAAGTGGTTATGGAAACTTGAGACTGAGCCGCACGGGCACTGGGCAATGACAATTAACCGTTTATACGGTATTCAGACGGTGCCCAACTATCGATGGTGCAGATTGACTCCTTTTTCATGAGAAGTCTCCAAGAACTCATACCTGTCTTCCTCGTATCCACAACACGGGATCTGGATGGTGCCTTAAAGTGGAAATGGACAGAGAATGGCGCTTTCACCACGGCATCCGTCTATGCCATCATGCAAAATGGGGGCTTGATATGCCCGCTGTATAAGTTCCTTTGGAAAATCAAGGCACCACTCAAGGTCAGAGTATTCATATGGTTGGCAACCCAGAACAAAATACTCACCCAACAGGTACTCGTCGGTAGGGGATGTCACGTACCATATGGTTGCGTGTTATGTGGCAACGCTGATCAGGAGACAAGGGACCACATTCTGTTCTTGTGCTCATATGCGACAACTTTCTGGTCATCATTACTTCGGCACATGAATCCGGTCAGGACCAATGCCTCCACGGTGGTTGACTTCTGGCTGTCCAATAGGAAACCGGGGAATAAGGACGCATGTGTTCGGTGGGATGTGACGTGAGCGGCTGGTGTGTGGGCTCTGTGGAGAGAGAGGAATCGGCGAACGTTCATGGGCGAGGCAAAGAGTGCTTCTCGGTTGCAGGATGACGCCAACATACAAATACAACAATGGATCGCGGCCGTCTAATAGACGCCGGGGACTGGAGATCAACTGCGACTCCCTGTTTTGTATATTTATTGGTGTTTTGTATACTTTGTGATTATAGTTTTTGGTACCTTATTTTCCTAATTTTTCCTTTTTTCGGTTGATGGCGGTGTAAATAACTGTGTACCTTATTTTCTTACTTTAATGAAATAGTCGGTAAGCGGTTCGCTAACTGACCTTCAAAAAAAAAAAAAAAAAAACTAAATAACATGTTAAATAACTAAAAGAGTATAGAAGAAACAATGTTGAGTTTTGATAGGGATATTGGATACTATAATATTTTGATGGGATATTAGTTATTTTAAAAGTTACATTGGCACACAAGAAATTCTCCCAATTAAATATATATCACAACAAATTCTCTTACCTTGTATTATGTATGATGACGGGGGAGAATCCTAAGCTTGAAAATAGGAGATATGGAGTCTGGAACATTGGTTGTAGCGCTTGGAACAAAGTTTTTATCCCCTTACACTGGCCTCATCCATTAGTTGATGCTAATAAAGTACAATCAACTAACATTCACCTACTTAATTTTTTTGTCCCCATGTATCCCTAAACATTCCTACGTACTCTCTCTCCACTCTCCACTGTATGTAAATATCTTATCATATCATATCGTCCTCAACACCTTTTTCTTAATTAATGCGTGCGTTTAGAGGGAACACAACAAATGGTTATTTTCCAATGCCTGTGCTGCGCCTTTATTTACTCCCTTCTTTCAGTTGTATTTAGCTAGCCCAGACAGAGCATGCCAGAAAAAAATAAGATCCAACACGCACAACTTACATTTTTCAGGAAGACAGAAAATATGAAAAGCATGAATATGTAGATACGTACAACTTACATTTTTCATGTACCTGAAGTTAAGTTTTATTTCAATTATGACCGTTAAATCTTAATCGAATGGTAAATCTTGAATAAACTAATATAATTATAAAAAAATAGTTAAATATGACCAAACATGATAAACCGATCACGTTTGTCAAAGCGTGACTAACGTGCCATGACCATCCTTTCAAATTTGATCACGACACAGTATAACACATAAAAATCTGACTTGATCACGGCACGACACGCCATCCAGGAGTAGACACAAGTTTAATTTACCACTAGGTCTAGCAAAAATTTCAAATCCAAAAGTAGACAGGTGCCTACCCTAAGCCTATCTAGACCCACCATTGAGTACAGTAGTACGTACTAGTGTAGTACTCTACTCTGCACCACAGGAGTGTCTACACGTATTGTACAACAGAAGACCCATTGTAATGCTTTTCTCAGGTCCTGCCGCAAACCAAGAAAAGAAAAGAGGCTCCGCATGCACTGAGAAATTCCTTTATATATATTATATTTTTTTTTGCCTTGAATGTTATTTGGCATTACATAGAAGAGAGGCTTGCTGGTTCACTTTTCTTTTTTGACTGCTCTCGCCTTTAACGAACGATGAAGCTTTTTGTATCACAAAAGGTTTGGTTACTGCCAATTCTGACCAGTCATGTTTCCACTCAATTCTTCATCCTTGGGCCATAATTTACAAATTTCTTGTGCGTTACTATGTTGGCCTGTTATATCAAATTTATGCTGTCTCAAGAAAAACTATTCTGGTGGAGTCAAAATATATTATCACTGATGTCAGTTAAAAGATTCTAATTTTTTTTAAATAAATCAAAATTTATTATAATTTTTTTAAGCACTTTGTCAAAATATTTAGAGCCAATTGATCGGACTGAATCCTAGTAGCTGATCTGCCGCTGAACTATCCTCTTTGGGGGGGGGGGGGGGGGGGGGGGGGGGGGGGGGGGGGGGGGGGGGGGGGGTTAGTAGAGAGAAGTTTCAGTGAAAACAACTAGATTTATTTCCACAAGAAGAAACAATTAATTAAAAAAAATCAAACACTTCGCAGGATTAAATTCATTGTGAAGATTTTGACATGGTAAGATATAAAAGTCTCACTACGTATACTACAGAAAAAGAGATTGCAGACGGACATTACCGGAGGAGCTACACGGATTTTCTGCCGTGTACGAGTTGAGAGTGTATAATAGGTACCCTCTATCGACACGGATATTTACCCGTGTAAATCTAACGCTTTCTACACAGATTACCAAATAAACAGCCGTGTCCATACACCTGCCTGTGGCGCTCTCCATATAACCGAGCAAGACGGATAATACGTAAACGACTACTCTTTAGACACGGACATTGCAACTAAACGTCCGTGTAGGTTACTTTAGCTACATGGACGTTTAGTTGCATATCCGTGTCGCTCTCTTAACAAATCAATAAAAAATAAAATAATCCTTGTATCTCCGAACTCATTCTACACGGACTTTGGTCAAAACAACAGTGTCGAATTACTCTATCTATACGGACGTTTAATTTCATATCCGTGTGCTATCTTAACTATCGTACACGGATAAAACTAAAATAATCCGTGTAGCTCTCTGAAAATGATCTACACGGGCTTTGGTTAAACAACCGTGTCAATTTACTGTTTTCTACACGGACGTTTAATTTCATATCCGTGAAGTTTTCTTAACTATCATACTCGGACTTTATAAAAGAATCCGTGTAGCTCTCTGTACTCGTTCTACACGGACGTTTGTTTAACAACCGTGTCGAATTACTTTTTTCTACACGGACGTTTAATTTCATATCCGTAAAGTTCTCTTAACTAACATACACGGACCATATAAAAGCATCTGTGTAGCTCTCTGTACTCGTGTACACGCACTTTTGTTTAACGTCCGTGTCGAAGTTTGCTTTTGACACGGACTTCTAATTTCATATCCGTGTAGGTATCGTAACTATCATACACGGACAAATATAAAATAATCTATGCTCACTGAACTCGTTCTACACGGGCTTTCGTTAAAAATCCGTGTAGAATTGTCCCATTTTTTTTTTCTTGATTTTTTTCATTTCTGGGCTAGCCTCCAGTTTAATTTGCTAGCCAGTTTTCCTACAAAATTCATATACCATTTTGTTTTGCTAGCCAGTTTTTCAGATAATTTGACATTAAATTATGCTTGCTAAATTCATATATACACTAAATTGTTATACAAAATTATACAAATCCATGTTCAGCATTACAAAATTCAGATAGAAACCATCTTGCCCAGATACATCTTACTTCGTCGGTCTGCTCCTTGGAGTACTCAGTTTGCTTTGATGGTTGCTACAATTATAATTTGGTATTAGTTAGTAACATATTCATGTTTAGAAACTTTTGAAGAATTTAAAAAATACTAATAGATTTAAGCACTGTGGGTTATTTTGATTTTTACTTTTATAGTATGTTTGAATATCATCTTAAAAAGTAGTCAAATATATGGCAATTAATTATATAACACTAAAAACATGAGTGTGTAGTAAAAAAGACATTTAGAATGACAGTTTTGACATATCTGACGCCGAAATATAAATCAAAATTTATAAAATATGTGAAGTCCGAAGTATACTGAGTGCGACAGTTATGACTTATTAGTGGTATTTAATTTTAATGACGTATGTTCTAACTAATTTGTAGACCGTTCGATATAATTTCTGAGTATCTTTAATATGCACTACATGTTGTTGACAGTTGTTATGATTTTTAATGTTTTCTAGTTCTTTATGACGATTTAAATGTATTGCACAATATCAGCAATATTGTGGTTCCACAAAATGTAAGAAACTTAGTTTCTGTTCTTCTTAGAAAGTTAATTGATTTGATTTTCGAAATATTCTTCATTTTATGAGATATATAATCTTGAGAGAAATTAGCACTTAAACAAGTGATCATTTGTTTTACAAGCATTATAAAGTTGGGTAATTATATCTTCCCCCATCTATCCATCCCCCATTTCATCTCCCAACTAACTAACTACCTTTTCTAACTATAATTCAAAATTCTAACTACCTAATAGCCCTACAAATTAATTATCCAATTTTCTCCATTTATTTCTTTCCTCTTTCTCCCTCCCTCTCCCACCTCTCCCACCTCTCCCTCTCCACCTCCGCCTCCACCTCCGCCCGCCTCTCCCACCTCTCCCTCTCGGCCTCCCTCTCCCACCTCCACCTCCACCTCCGTCTCCCACCTCCCACCTCCGCCTCCTCTCTCTCCCACCTCCGCCTCCGCCGGAGTAGATCCATCACTGTCGACCGCCGGGTCAGATCCGAGTTATTTGCAAAGAACAAAGCTTCATTAATGGTGAATTAGAACAGTGCGTACTAAGTACATATGGATGAATACTTAATGTTTTAGAGATGAATACTTCAACGTTTATGGATGAATACTTAATATCTTAGGCAGAAATACTTTAACTTATATGTATGAATACTTGATATCTTATGGATGAATATTATTCGGCTGCTCTTGTAAAATTAATCGAGGTATACTTGATACATTAACTATTTACACTTACACGATGATGATGAATACTTGCTTAATGCGGGATGAATACTTGCATGACGATGGTGAATACTTGTGCAACGGACAACTCGAAAGTATGTCATCATGGATCTCATTTGAAAGAGAAAATTATTTAGAAAACATTCGTGGTTTTAGATTTGCAAAATTCCCCACAGATCGTCAGAAATATTGGTTAGATTGAACGGAGAAAAAAAAACCCATATCTAAAAACGTGTAAAAAATGAGTGATTGATGAGGATGAATACTTGCTTAATGCGGGATGAATACTTGCATGACGAGGTGTGAATACTTGTGCAACGGACAACTCGAAAGTATGTCATCATGGATCTCATTTGAAAGAGAAAATTATTTAGAAGACATTCGTGGTTTTAGATTTGCAAAATTCCTCACAGATCGTCAGAAATATTGGTTAGATTGAACGGAGAAAAAAAAACCCATCTCTAAAAACGTGTAAAAAATGAATGATTTATGTGTTCAAATATGCTTCTATTACAAAGATGAATACATTTATATAGATGGATGAATGCTAGCTGTGTTACAGATGAATATTTTTTTTGCAAATTTCTAAAATGAGCTGAAGGTAGTTAGAAGTCCCCCACTTAATTAATGCGCTGACGGTTATGCGGTCCCCCACTTAATTAATGCTCTGACAGTTGTGCGGTCCCCCACACATGTTGTTTGTCCCCTACTTTCTTGTTGTAATATATCCAAATATGTTTCTATTGCAAATGTGAATACCTTCATATAGATGGATGAATACTAGTTGTGCTACATATGAATACTTCTGCAAATTCCTAAAATACACTGACAGTTATAAATTCTAACTAACTAACTACCTTAATTAATGCAACTGACGGGGGATGAAACGGGGGATTGTTCATGGGGGAGAGCTAGGCGGACCCTATAAAGTTACTCTAATGCACCAAAAGATTAAAAATCTTCAAAAAAAGTTATTAAAAAAAGTTTGTTTGTAACTGGTTTCTCAGAACGCTGCTTTGAGTTTTATAAATCAATTAAAAAAAAATACTTCAGAAAGAGTAACAAAATGCTTGGAATAACTAACCACAGACTATCCCGAAATTTTTATTAATATTCAAAAAAGTTTCAAAATTTAACAATCTGAACCAATTTTCGGATTATTTCCAATTTTGCCTAATCCAGAGAATAATTCTCTGGATCCGGGCTTACTATCCCGAAAATAATTCTCCGGATTTAAAGTTCTCTTTCAGGAGAATTATTCTCTAGATTTGAGTTTTTTTTTTTTTAATTAAAATAAAAATGTTATGATTTATTTATTTTTTGTATTAAAATATTAGAAATATTTCTTTTTCTTTTTTTTTAAAATAGATGGAATATTATATAAGAGGAGGGATCAAGTTACAACAAATTTGAGTTGCAACAAAGTTACAACAACCATTTTTTTCATTTTCAAAGTCCAAATCGTCGATTCAAACCGTTCAACATGATTATCTAAATGCTCTTCGTAGTCTCTAAAAAATAAAAAAAAGAGGAACCGGCCATTTATGGCCGGTTTGGACATTTTTGGAAAAAGTTGAGAATCGTGGGTATAATAATTAATTTTTAATTAACTTTGGATATTAATAAAAATGTCGGAAGCAAATGATATTATCAGTTTTATACGAAAACAACTTAAATTATTTCTTAAAGTGTAATATAGACTTATTTCAGTTTAAGAAAGAGATTACTAAATAAGGACAAATTATGTATAACGAGAAAAATTCTCAATTAGTGCCGAAAATTGGAAATTAGACTTTCAGAAAAAAAAATATTGCGTTTTTTTTAATCTATTTGATTAAATGGTCTTGTTTACATGTTTGAAAATATAAAATTTTATGTCGCTCGGAAATATAATTTATATGGTGGCCTTATTTTTTTTGTATGATATGCATTTCACCACTAAGATTTCTTATCCTTCTTTATTTATTTTATGGTCAAGTTCATGATTATGTGCAGGAAGAATCACATATTAAGTTTATCTACACAGAAATAATTAGCATCAAATAAATAATAGATAGTATGTGAAATTGTGAACCATATTTAGAATGCTTATATAAAATATTAGAAAGTTTCTGACTCCCTGATCCGGGGAGGTGGTGATTTATGCCTTATTTTTTCAAAATAGATAATGCATCCTCAAATAAAATAAAATTCCAAAACCAACGTCAATGTAATCATATAATTTTACATATCAGATGAATTTGCGTTCTTTTTTTAAATAGAAAGATACATGAATTTACATACAACGCAACATTTCATTATTTAATATCGTCTTCATAGGTTTGCATGGACAATAAACTCATTTTTAAAGATTAATTCATCAATCAAATGAATTAGTTTATAATTTTACAAACTCATTTCAGATATCATATAGTAAAAGAAAAAAATGTTTAAAAATGAATTAGTTTATAAAATTAAATAATTTTCTCGATATTTTAATTTATTTTCATTGTTGTTTACAAAAAGAAGAATATATTCTAAAATCAGAAAGAAATTTGGAACGAAAAAAGAGGTAAACGCAAGGTATTGAAATAGACATATATATTCGGTCACAGATTTCTTTCAATTTATAACCGTTTTATTAACTTTTCTTGTTGTAAGTTGTAACATGATTTAATTAGAAACAAAGGATAAAAAGGTATTTAAGAAAGGTAAAAATAGCGGAAAATTTGTGCTTTGAAAATAGTGGCCCCCTTTTGATTCATTTTCGTTCTTAATTAGAAAAGGAGCAATATAAAGATTCTTAAATCAGAATGAAATTTTGATAAAATAAAAAGGTAAGGTAATATCGATATTGAAATAGACATATATTCTGTCACTGATTTCTTTCAACTTATAACCGAATATTAACTATCCGAATTATAACATAATTTAATATGAAAGGCAAAAAGTAGTTAAATTTGTGCTTTGAAAATATGTAGCAGCCCCTTCTATAATTCGGTAACCTTGCTGCCGCCTCCTATAAATACCAATCCAGTCGCCTCTTTGATTCGCACTAATTAATTAGCAATTACTTGAGGATTTTATTTAATCTCATCAATCTTCAGGAGTGGAATTCTATGAGTCCTGCACCAATTTTTGTCCTTGTGTTATCTTCAAGGCTTCAACCAACAAAAAGGTCTGTTCTTTTTATTTTATTTTATTTTTGTCCCTGTGTTATCTTCAAGACTTCAACCACATAACTTTCTGAATTTTTTTTTCGAGTATTTTTTGTGTGTGTTGTAATATTCAATATCACAGATTGTTCATAATTTTACAACAACAACAAAAAAATTCGGTTGGCTTTTCACAATTTGTGCTAAAAAAAACTTAACAATTAACACCCTGTTCGATGATGATTAAGAAATTAACTTCATAGAATTAGTATATATGTTGTCATGATACTTAATTGTTTATATTTCCATTGTAAGAATTAATTATAAACCAACTTACAGTACAGGGCATACAACACGCACACTAGCTAGCCATGACTTGTTGGTCGGACCTGGCGTATGACACGCTGGAACGCATAACCAGCTTCCTGCCTCTCACAGATCATCACCGGTTCAGTGCCGTGTGCAAAAATTGGAGATTAGTAGCAAAGCAGAAGCGGCACTCACCAGCTCCTCAGCTGCCGTGGTTGGTGCTCGGAGATGAACCTGACACCGGTAAACGTAAATTTTACAACTTGTCAGAAGATAAGCACTATGCGATGGACATTCCAGAGTTGTACGGTCGTTACATCTGTGGATCTTCACACGGATGGCTTGTTGCCATCGATATCAAAATCACGGGCATCTTGATAAACCCTTTCACTCGCGAGTTTTATGAGGTACCACCCTTCCCTGAGTACAACATCGGCTTATGGGCCAGGACAATTCCATTTGAGAATGTTCCCGTTGATTATAGAGATGGGCCTGGAGTTTTCGATACTTTTGAAAAGTTGCAGGTTAGAATTGTATTTAAGGCCATCTTATCTCATGATCCAAAGGAGAGACCTGATTTCACGCTCATGATCTTGGCTGGTTGCAAGGTTGTACCTGCTTTCTGGAAGCCCGGAGATTCATCTTGGACGGTAATAAGTGTTATAACACCAAAGATAGATGATGTTATATATTTAATGGACATTTCTATTTTGTTACCTGTCAAAACCTACTTTTATTCCTGGATTTTCAACCTGATCCTAAAATGTATGATATTAGATATCATCGTATAGTGCTAAGACGTCCCATTGCACAGAGTTACCTAGTGGAGTGGGATCGGGACTGTATTGAAAAAAAGGCATTACAATTAAGACACGCTACTTCAACGTCCTTCGACCCAATTTTGAGAAAAAAAAGTTTACAAGTAGAAAACTATCAGCGAGGTTGCACTGTTCTTGGGAACAAATGATTCTATAGTTATTGATCCAAGTGAATTAGTTCCAGGCTGCAAATGCAAAACCAACAGTATCTATTTTATAGATGTAACTCGGACATTATCTGATGAAATATTCGGTTGCGACGACATGGGTATCTTCAACACGAGAGACAAAACATTTGGCACCTTTTATCCCCCCGAAATACGCCACACTCGTGTAGGTACAAACATTTGGCGATTTTACTGTAGGTGGAGGGTATCTTGGAATTTTCTCTTTTCTTGTTTAATAGATGCAAATCAGTTCAGTTCAATTGCAACCACTCTAGTTAAAGACAGTAGGCCTATACCTAGGATCTGTCTACAAACACCCTATGATCTCACAAAATTTAATTGAGAATAGAAAAAATAATTGTATTAGTATTAGTGAAATCTAGGGTCTTCGGTGTAAATAACATCCTTTTCTTTTGTCTGACAATGCCCCTTGGCAACTTGATTTGAGTGTTAATTTGTGTTCTTGTATTTTTTTTTCTTTTGTTCTTGCTACAATCCTCAAATAGTTTCAATTGCAATCAATCCCTTTTTAAAGATAGATTGGCAGAATAAAAGTAATAAAACAGTAATTAAGACTAATAATGCATTAAAATTGATATGAAATTATACAAGCAATAAAATGACTTCTCATAACCTAGTTGCACACAATGATGAACTTTAATCATGTGATCATATTTGGAAAATTAAATAGAATAAGTGAAACAGTGATGTATACACCACTTGAACTTAAAGCCTGACATGAACCCCCATGAATACATAAACCAGACTCTTGTGAGCTCAATCAAACAAGAACTCATGGGAAACCAAAAAGAAAGTAATGATCCTGTGCCTCCAGTTCATGCAACTAAAAACAAATACTTTGCTACTTTGTCAATTGAATAAGATAGAGGACCTAAGTGCAAAATTCCTAAAACCACTTATAAACTCCAGTATAACCTGCCAACAATCCAACCTCAAACTTGAACCATCCAGAACAGCTCTACAAATGAATAGAAAATCAATACAAAGTGGTATCATGGCTCAGCAGAAAATATGCAGAAAAATGGCAAAGTCCCAAAATCTGCTAATTTCGAGTAGCAATTTTGAAATAAAAATCAAGTGCAGAAGGAAGCTTAAACCACCTGCCAAGACCTCTAGATCTCAAGAATAACTTGCCTAGATACTAGAATCATGCTTAAACAAAATTAAAACCCTCATATTGGTGATTAAAACCCTTGATCAAGGCAATACATTAATAAAATTTGATAAAATATGTGAAGTCCGAAGATACTGAGTGCGGGCTGCGGCAATCATGACTTATTGGTGGTATATATTTAATTATAATGACGTACGTTCTAATTAATTTGTAGACCGTTCGATAGAATTTATCAGTATTTTTAATATGCACTATATATTGTTGACAGCTGTTATGATTTTTAATTTATTTTAGTTTTTTATGATGATTTAAATTTATTGCACAATATCAGCAATATTGTGGTTCCGCAAAAATGTATAAAAATGTACAAAACTTATTTTCTGTTCTCCAAGAAAATTGATTTGATTTTCGAAATATTCTTTCTTCATTTGATGAAATATAATTTTGAGAGAAAATAGCACTTAAAGAAGTGAATTCTCTTACAAGAATTATAAATTATTCTAATGAACCAATTAAAAATCTTCAAAAAAAATTATTAAAAAAAGTTTGTTTGTAATTTGTTTCACAAAACACTGCTTTGAGTTTCATAAATCAATTAAAAAAAATACTTCAGAAAAAGTCACGAAATGCTTGGACTGAAAATACAGACTATCTTAAACGGAAAATACTTTCAAAACTTTTTTACCCACAACATTGTCAATTAAGTATCTCAAAGGCAAAAAAGAAATAAAAAATTGTCAGTTACCTTTCTCAAAAAAAAATTGTCAGTTATGATATGCCGTTATCAATAAATTTAGTGTACAGTTACTAACCTTCTTTACAAATTGCAAAGAATGCTTTAGAAAAATAAGTAGTACTTTTTTCTATTAATCAAGTGGGTTGTGGAGGACGTCCGATGAAGATCGGATCCTAGAAAACTAAAAGTGGGTGGGGCACTTTGATGGACCAAATACGGTCAAGATGTGTGTGCCCTGCACGAATTTTAATATTCGTAAAAAAATTATACGGATCGGACGGCTTTGATCTGACATCGATTCGGGTTTAGTCCGGTGTCCATCAAATCATTCCGATTCAACTAAAAAAGAATATTCACACAATAAATTATCATAATTTATTTGAAAGCTGCTAGGACGATTTTTTTTTTATATGTAGCATTTAAAAAAAAATGCTGTGATATCAAATTTGGAAAATGTTTGTTCCTAGAATAAATATTGTCCTTAGCAATGTATAAAATTCTGATAAAATAACAATATTTCACTTGAAAAAAAAAATTTGTCAAGAATAGCATTTTTTTTTAAGAAAATGATATCCTTGACAATGTTTTCACAGTGCTTAATAAAAAGATTACTAAAATTTGTGCATTTTAAATCATTTAATTAAAATCGAACTTATAGGATCTCATTACATTTTTTTTCAAATTAGTGTATTTCAAATAAAATGACTCATACCACGTATAATAATTGCATTATAATTATAAATTATTTATAATGAATATTATAATTATAACGAATAATTCTAACGTACATCTAATTTATATGATACGTTCATTTTATATATATTTTTTATGTATTGCACCTATTTATTTTCTGGACATTTCTTTTGCTAATTTTTACTCTCTTCTCAGAGAAAGCAGAATGTGTGCGAGGACAACCATAAGTTTATTATTATTATTATTATTATTATTATTATTAATATTTTTTTTATGATGACATGATTTCATTAATCAATTAAGCCTTTCAATAACAGTAAACCGATAAGTTTGATTTTTGCGCAAACACAAGCTTTAAAACGGCAAATGCAGCGCTAAAACAATAACCGTGTATTAAGCTTTTCCGTACCAAGATTAACGGCTTCGGTTTTACCAGCTTTTATTGAAATTTTTGTTATTACCTCTAACTTTGTAGCCGACAGCCCACTACATATAGGATTATAATTAAATAAGCAGATCACACATAAACATAAACAAACGAAACAACACTATTTTTCACATGGTGGGACCCACCAAACAACCATATATTATGCAGATTCGTGTGAAAAAAAAAATTTAGAAACCATAAATAAATAAATAAAAAGAATTTACCAAACCAACTTGATTGATTTCGTTTTTACAAAAACCATAATAATCGAAATGGCATTTCAGTCTAAACTTTTTTTTCTGTACCGAATTGTCATTTCGGTCCGTGGTAGTTTCACAAAATTTCAGCCCACAGCCACACGATTTTTCTCCAAAATCTGTGAAACTACCTCGGACCGAAATGACAATTCAGTACGTAAAAAAAAAATTCTTCGGACCGAAATATCATTTCGATTTTTATGATTTTTGCAATCTTTATGTGATATGTGATTTTTTTTATTTACCTTCAGTTTAATATACATAAAAAAAAGTAGAATAAGAAATTATAGTTGTGTTTTCAGATAGTGTATAGTTGATATACATACATTATAGTTTACTACATATAGTATTCTCCTTTTATAATTTTGATATTGTAATAACAAAAGTTTAAATAGAGTGTTGAGTGGCCTCCAACTCTTTTATTTTTTACATAAATAACAATCTTTAAATAACATATATCATAAATGACATACATATTTTTTTTTATCTTTTTGACATATTTTTACACAAAAATCTCATACAAAATGACATATTAAATGACAAATAACATTTCTTAAAAATATAAAAAATAGAACGAAATAAAGACGTGACCAATCAATTATCAATCAATCTAAAAATTACATAAATACTATTTTAAAAATGGAAAGATATAAGAACCAATTAGAAAAATAGTACAATTTGCATGTGGTGAGTACGTACCTAAATAAATTTAGACTTCTACACATATAAAAACATAAAAAAAAATGAATAAAATAAAAAAGAAGGCAACCTCTTTGATTGGAAGTAGGGGTGTACAAAAAAACTCATGACTCATAACTCGTTCGGAATCAATTCGGGTTCAACTCGCCAACAACTCAAGTTGAAACTGACTTGAGTCAAAAATGACTCGAATTCATTGACTCGGTTGTCTCACGAGTTGAATCCAAGTTGTCCCCAACTCGGTTCGGAATCAACTCGGTTGACTCATTGATTTGGTAAACAGTGGTAAACTTTGCACTATTTCATTATGTAAAGTTTTAAATTGTGTACTATTTTGATAAACTATGTACTATTTATTTTGCTATATTTTGTTTTGGTAATTTTTTATTTGATAAACTATGTTCTATCAACAGGTCACGAGTCGACTCGAGTTGACTCGAGTTGTCCGTGAGTTGAATCCAAGTTGGAGTTTCTGACTCGAAACTGGATTAGCAACTTGGACTCAACTCGGCGCATCAGGTTTCGAGTTGAATCCAAGTTGCCCTCAACTCGGACTCAACTCGGCTCATGAGCAACCCTAATTGGAAGGGAAATTTCATCTTTTAATCACAATCATTAGGGAATCAGGACATCTACGTGCTTAATATAAGAAAGGAGATATATAGTTTCGTTCGATCACAGGAATGAAAACAACATATCATTCCTAAGTTGTAATCTCCAAGTATATAAGCAAATGATATTATCAGTTTTATACGAAAACACATTAAATTATTTCCTAAACTGTAATATAAACTTATTTCAGTTTAAGAAAGAGATTACTAAATAAGGACAAATTATGTATAACGAGAAAAAAAAATTCTCAATTAGTGCCGAAAATTAGAAATTAGACTTTCAGAAAAAAAAATATTGCATTTTTTTTAATCTATTTAATTAGATGGTCTTGTTTACTTGTTTGAAAATATAAAATTTCATGTCGCTCGGAAATATAATTTATATGGTGGCCTTATTTTTTTGTATGATATGCATTTCACCACTAAGATTTCTTATCCTTCTTTATTTATTTTATGGTCAAGTTCATGATTATGTGTGCAGGAAGAATCACATATTAAGTTTATCTACACGGAAATAATTAGCATCAAATAAATAATAGATAGTATGTGAAATTGTGAACCATATTTAGAATGCTTATATAAAATATTAAAAATATTTTTTCAAAATAGATAATGCATCCTCAAATAAAATAAAATTCCAAAACCAACGTCAATGTAATCATATAATTTTACATATCAGATGAATTTGCGTTCTTTTTTTAAATAGAAAAGATACATGAATTTACATACAACGCAACATTTCATTATTTAATATCGTCTTCATAGGTTTGCATGGACAATAAACTCATTTTTAAAGATTAATTCATCAATCAAATGAATTAGTTTATAATTTTACAAACTCATTTCAGATATCATATAGTAAAAGAAAAAAATGTTTAAAAATGAATTAGTTTATAAAATTAAATAATTTTCTCGATATTTTAATTTATTTTCATTGTTGTTTACAAAAAGAAGAATATATTCTAAAATCAGAAAGAAATTTGGAACGAAAAAAGAGGTAAACGCAAGGTATTGAAATAGACATATATATTCGGTCACAGATTTCTTTCAATTTATAACCGTTTTATTAACTTTTCTTGTTGTAAGTTGTAACATGATTTAATTAGAAACAAAGGATAAAAAGGTATTTAAGAAGGGTAAAAATAGCGGAAAATTTGTGCTTTGAAAATAGTGGCCCCCTTTTGATTCATTTTCGTTCTTAATTAGAAAATGAGCAATATAAAGATTCTTAAATCAGAATGAAATTTCGATAAAATAAAAAGGTAAGGTAATATCGATATTGAAATAGACATATATTCTGTCACTGATTTCTTTCAACTTATAACCGATTATTAACTATCCTCATTATAACATAATTTAATATGAAAGGCAAAAAATAGTTGAATTTGTGCTTTGAAAATATGTAGCAGCCCCTTTTATAATTAGGTAACCTTGCTGCCGCCTCCTATAAATACCAATCCGGTCGCCTCTTTGATTCGCACTAATTAATTAGCAATTACTTGAGGATTTTATTTAATCTCATCAATCTTCTCTGAGTCCTGCACCAATTTTTGTCCTTGTGTTATCATCAACCAACAAAAAGGTATGTTTTATTTTATTTTATTTTTTCTGGATATATCCATTGCCAGCATGCAGGAACACATAACTTTCTGATTTTTTTTTTTTCAAGTATTTCTTTGTGTGCTATAATATTCAATATCACAGATTGTTCATAATTTTACAAACAAAAAAAAAACATAATTTCGGTTGGCTTTTCACAATAATTAACACGCTGTTCAATGATTATTAAGAAATTGAATTCATAGAGTTAGTATATATATATGTTGTCATGATACTTAATTGCTTATTTTTTTCATTGTAAGAATTAATTATAAACCAACTTACAGTACAGGGTGTACATGCACACTAGCTTGCCATGACTTGTTGGTCGGACCTGGCGTATGATGCGCTGGAACGCATAACCAGCTTCCTGCCTCTCACAGATCATCACCGGTTCAGTGCCGTGTGCAAAAATTGGAGATTAGTAGCAAAGCAGAAGCGGCACTCACCAGCTCCTCAGTTGCCGTGGTTGGTGCTCGGAGATGAACCTGGCACCGGTAAACGTAAATTTTACAACTTGTCAGAAGATAAGCACTATGCGATGGACATTCCAGAGTTGTACGGTCGTTACATCTGTGGATCTTCACACGGATGGCTTGTTGCTATCGATATCAAAATCACGGGCATCCTGATAAACCCTTTCACTCGCGAGTTTTATGAGCTACCACCCTTCCCTGAGTACAACATCGGCTTATGGGCCAGGACAATTCCATTTGAGAATGTTCCCGTTGATTATAGAGATGGGCCTAGAGGTTTCCATACGTTTGAAAAGTTGCAGGTTAGAATTGTGCATAAGGCCATCTTATCTCATGATCCAAAGGAGAGACCTGATTTCACGCTCATGATCTTGGCTGGTTGCAAGGCTGTACCTGCTTTCTGGAAGCCCGGAGATTCATCTTGGACGGTAATAAGTGTTATAACACCAACGATACGTGATGTTATATATTTTAATGGACATTTCTATTTTGTTACCTGTCAAAACCAACTTTTATTCCTGGATTTTCAACCTGATCCTAAAATGAATGATATTAGATCTCCTCGTATAGTGCTAAGACGTCCCACACCACAGAGTTACCTAGTGGACTACTTTGGACATTTACTACTTGTTGAGAGGTGGCATCGGGACTGTATTGAAAAAGGGCATTACAAGACACGTTACTTTAATGTTCTTCGACCCGATTTTGAGAAAAAAAAAGTTTACAAGTGGAAAACTATCGGCGAGGTTGCACTATTCTTGGGGACAAATGATTCTATAGTTATTTATCCAAGTGAATTAGTTCCAGGCTGCAAATGCAAAACCAACAGCATCTATTTTACAGATGTAACTCGGACATTATCTGATGAAAAATTCGGTTGCGACGACATGGGTATCTTCAACACGAGAGACAAAACATTTGGCACCTTTTATCCCCCCGAAATACGCCACACTCGTGTAGGTACACCCATTTGGTTTACCCCAAATCCATGGTAGCCAGCTACTCCACGCTATATACGTACTAATTAATTGCCTTCATTGGTTAAGAGTAGTCTTACTTACAAGTTAATTTAATTTGTCAAACTCCATTTTGTTAGTTTCAGTTTCAAAAAAAATTTAAGTCTGTTTCTTAGTTTCTTTCTGTATTACTATATAATACTTGAAATATTATTATGAGTGTTGTTTTTTATATTTGTGCACCCGTGATCACATTTTCTACTCCAAGCAAGAGCACATAATTTAAGAGAGCTTTTTTTTTTTATCAAACCACTCATAGACATATATTTTATTAAGCACATAAGAGTAGTACATTAGAAAAATTACATCATAGCGTGTACAACATGTACTATCAGAGTACTAAGTTGAAACATAATATGAGACAAGTGTCTTTGAAAACATTCAACTATACACAAACTAAAAACACAAATTATGTGCCTCATGTGGATACAAATTTGATTATTCTTGCTTGCTTGATTGTAATAATAGGAGCATAGAGATTGTTTACTCTGCGCGCATATTGAAGACAACTTTCTTAATTTCTTTATATATATATGCCAAATCAGCTTTTATTTCCATTTTATAAAAAGGTAAGAAATTGACATAGGAAAAGTCTATTCCGGTACTAGAACAAGAAACTTGCCTCAGTTCCATTAGTTGCTGAGACATGATCCGATAGGTCTGTACATGTTGTTATCCTCTATGTTGCCATTCCATCCTTAATTTGTAGGCACGTGAGGTCCTACAGTTGGGTAAATAAATTTTCATTCGAAATTTCCAACATAAATGAACACTAGATGGGGCCTCGCGTTATTTCTTCGGCAATAGCTTCGGAGGTGATGGAAAAGTGTGTCTGTAACTCTGTCTGCAAGTTATGTACAACAAAAATTAACAAGTTGTATAGGGATATTACAATTTACAAAACTATACTATCAATAATTAAGGATTAATAATATAACCTAAATAAGCATCAAGTAAAATTTAAAAAATTTAAAAAACTGGTGTCCAACTAAAAATCTATACAATCTATCAGGATATGTAAAAGTTAGATCAGTACTAAGTAAAATTCACAAAAACAATTGAGGTCCTGATCTCTAACTATAACACTATTCAATGGATTGTAAAAAAATATTGTAATTATAAAGATATGCACATACATATGAAGATAGTAAAATGAACATCTACAACAAATTTGCAAAAATAAATTAAACATTTACATTAGATTTGAAATGTATTTTTGTAAAATAAAAAAATATTAGAGAAATATCTTAATAGCTGTAGAGAAATGAAGGTGCTCAAGCAGATGTATAAGATAGTAGAACAGATGTATGAGGGCGAATTATATCGTGGACTTCTGCCATTGAGAACAATCAAATAGCATATGAGCATATATATCAGTGGATAAGAAAATATTAATAAGTAATAAAGTTAACATGGTATAGTATATTATAGGCCTATATATTAGTAAACTCATACATATTCTCTTAATTTCATAGCATATTAGTAGATGATTGTTGGAAAAAAAAATAAAAAAAATAAAAGATAACACTTATGTATTTGGGTATAGTGTATGCACCTTGATCTGATTATGTGTTTGGATATAATAGTCTTGCACAATGATATGCATAGCTTATGTAAGAAAATCATATGAAAGCTTTCTGGCTCAGCTAAGGGGCATTTCTGTCCATTTTTTTATAAAAACATCAGTTACAATCTATTATGAATTTGGACTTGGCGATTTTACTGTAGGTGGAGGGTACCTAAGTACAAAATTATCCTAATTTTTCACATTATTTTTTGGCAATGGATAAAAAGGTAAAAATATTATAAGTTTTAGCTTATTTTTACAATTAATAAGCTGAATACGTGTTCAAAATGCCTTAGTAAAATTGTAATAATCTTCTGCCAAAAAACTTAAGCTTATTCGTAAAATATTAGCAAGTCAAAAGGCAAAAAATCATCGGGCATATCACAGGCAAGTTAAAAAGGGTCGTTGCCCTCATGCCATCACAAGGCAACACAGTCATCAAACAAAAATAGAGATCGTCAATTTACCGAAAATTTGTTTCCAATTGCAACTAGGGTGAGGGTTGGTCGATACCGAGTCCTCCCACCTCGCTTTCGGCCAGTCCCCGAGTTGCGATCACAAACCTTAATATGTCACAGATAGCACAAACCCAATCAAAGGACCTATCATCTTCACCGCAAGCAATCATGGCAAATGCACTTCGGAAATTACTGTTATCATTAATTGTCAGTTACCTTTCTCAAAAAAAAAAAATGTCAGTTACGATATGCTGTTATCAATAAATTTTGTGTACGGTTACTAACCTTCTTTACAAATTGCAAAGAATGCTTTAGAAAAATAAGTAGTACTTTTTCTATTAATCAAGTGGGTTGTGGAGGACGTCCGATGAAGATCGGATGATAGAAAACTAAAAGTGGGTGGGGCACTTTGATGGACCAAATACGGTCAAGATGTGTGTGCACCCTGCACGATTTTAATAAATATTGTTCATAAAAAAATTATACGGATCGGACGGCTTTGATCTGACATCGATTCGGATTTAGTCCGGTGTCCATCAAACCGTTCCGATTCAACTAAAAAAGAATATTCACACAATAAATTATAATAATTTATTTGAAAGCTGCGAGGACGATTTTTTTTATATGTAGCATTTTAAAAAAAATGCTGTGATATCAAATTCGGAAAATGTTTGTTCCTAGAATAAATATTGTCCTTAGCAATGTATAAATTCTGATAAAAGAACAATATTTCACATGAAATTTTTTTTTTGTCAAGAATAGCATTTTTTTTTAAGAAAATGATATCCTTGACAATGTTTTCACAGTGCTTAATAAAAAAATTACTAAAATTTGTGCATTTTAAATCATTTAATTAAAGTCGAACTTATAGGATCTCATTACATATTTTTTCAAATTAGTGTATTTCAAATAAAATGACTCATACCACGTGTTATAATTGCATTATAATTATAAATTATTTATAATGAATATTATAATTATAACGAATAATTTTAACGTACATCTAATTTATATGATACATCCATTTTATATATTTTTTTTTATGTATTACACCTATTTTTTTTCTGGACATTTCTTTTGCTAATTTTTACTCTCTTCTCAGAGAAAGCAGAATGTGTGCGAGGACACCCGTCTGTTTCCAACGTTTTCCAGATATTGTTATTTATTTATTTTTTATTATTTTATTTTATGATGACATGATTTCATTAATCAATTAAGCCTTTCAATAACAATAAACCGGTAAGTTTGATTTTTGCACAAACACAAGCTTTAAAACGGCAAATGCAGCGCTAAAACAATAACCGTGTATTAAGCTTTTCCGTACCAAGATTAACGGCTTATTAGGTTTTATCAAGCTTTTATTGAAAATTTTGTTATTACCTCTAACTTTGTAACCCACAGCCCACTGCATATAGGATTATAATTAAATAAGCAGATGACAGATAAACATAAACAAACGAAACAGCACTATTTTTCACATGGTGGGACCCACCAAGCAACCTATATATTACCCACAATCGTGTAAAAAAAAAATTAGAAACCATAAATAAATAAATAAAAGAATTTATCAAACCAACTTGATTGATTTCGTTTATCATAAGAACCGAAATGGCATTTTGGTCTGAACTTTTTTTCCTGTACCGAATTGTCATTTCGGTCCGTGATAGTTTCACAAGTTTTCAGCCCACAGCCACACGATTTTTCTCCAAAATCTATGATACTACCTCGGGCCGAAATGACAATTCGGTACGTAAAAAAAACTTCTTCCGACCGAAATGCTATTTCGATCTTATGATTTTTGCAAAACAAAACCAATCAAATTATTTGGTAAATTCTTTTTTTATTTATGATTTCTAAAAAAAATCATGTGAAAAACAACTGTCAACTGGATCTGGAATGTATTCTCAGCCGTCTAATCGCATATAAAATGCACACATAATTTTTTCATGCTCATTACATAAATTGCTCATGTACATAATATTGTTAGCTCATACATAAAATGCAAATTACATGATCTTTCATGTAAAAAGTATTGTTAAATCATGTTATTTGCAATTTCTATCATTTATATATATCTCCAAACTTTTTAAACAAATACTAATTTGCTTCATAAATAATCTTTTTAAAAACTTCAAAAAATATAAATTTCTACAGTGTGCATAAAATGTTGGAGGAAATAACAAATAATAGTATGCTCATGCATAAAATGTTAATTATATAAGACATGATATTGTTGAATCATGTTATTTGTATTGGCGATCTGATCATCTTAGTATCATCCTAATTCAAATTCAAAATTTCTCCACTTCCATTGTCTTATAAGTACCATCATTTTGTATATGACAACTCACATCGAAACAAACCACAAATCTAATAAATAGTGATTCCTCTCAATCAACATAAAACAATGGTGAAGGGAAACTGAAATCGGATGGGTAAGGGAAAGATCACTGACAATATCACTAGGAAAGTAAAGATGAATGACAACGGAAAAAAGAAATCCTCTCTCATTGAGCTCAAAAAAGATTCAATTAATCCATATACGATTATACTATAGAATAAAGAAATATGTTATATGTGATTTTCATATAATGATTTTTTTATTTACCTTCAGTTTTAATAATAATAATAAAAGTAGAATAAGAAATTATAGTTGTGTTTTCAGATAGTGTATAGTTGAAATACATACATTATAGTTTACTACATATAGTATTCTCCTTTTATAATTTTGATATTGTAATAACAAAAGTTTGAAAAGAGTGTTGAGTGGCCTCCAACTCTTTTATTTTTTATAACAATCTTTAAATAATACATTTCATTAAATGACATACATTTTTTTTTATCTTTTTGACATATTTTTTACACAAAAATCTCATACAAAATGACATATTAAATGACAAATAACATTTCTTAAAAAATATAAATAATAGAACGAAATAATGACGTGACCAATCAATTATCAATCAATCTAAAATTACTTAAATGACATTTTAAAAATGGAAAGATATCAGAACCAATTAGAAAAATGATACAATTTGCATGTGGTGAGTACGTACCTAAATAAATTTAGACTTCCACACATATAAAAACATAAAAAAATGCATAAAATAAAAAAGAAGGCAACCCCTTTATTGGAACTTTGGAAGAGAAATTTCATCTTTTAATTACAATCATTGACGAATCAGGACATCTACGTGCTTAATAAGAAAGAAGATATATAGTTTTGATCGATCACATGAACGAAAACAACATATCATTCCTAAGTTGTAATCTCCAAGTATATAAGCAAATGATATTATCAATTTTATACGAAAACACATTAAATTATTTCCTAAAGTGTAATATAAACTTATTTCAGTTTAAGAAAGAGATTACTAAACAAGGACAAATTATGTATAACGAGAAAAAATTCTCAATTAGTGCCGAAAATTGGAAATTAGACTTTCAGAAAAAAAATATTGCGTTTTTTTTAATCTATTTGTTAAATGGTCTTGTTTACCTGTTTGAAAAGATAAAATTTTATGTCGCTGGGAAATATAATTTATATGGTGGCCTTATTTTTTTGTATGATATGCATTTCACCACTGAGATTTCTTATCCTTCTTTATTTATTTTATGGTCAAGTTCATGATTATGTGCAGGAAGAATAACATATTAAGTTTATCTACACAGAAATGATTAGCATCAAATAAATAATAGATAGTATGTGAAATTGTGAATCATATTTAGAATGCTTATATAAAATATTAGAAATATTTTTTCAAAATAGATAATGCATCCTCAAATAAAATAAAATTCCAAAACCAACGTCAATGTAATCATATAATTTTACATATCAGATGAATTTGTGTTCTTTTTTTAAATAGAAAAGATACATGAAGCAGAAGCGGCACTCACCAGCTCCGCAGCTGCCGTTGTTGGTGCTCGGAGATGAACCTGGCACCGGTAAACGTAAATTGTACAACTTGTCAGAAGATAAGCACTATGCGATGGACATTCTAGAGTTGTACGTTCGGTACATCTATGGATCTTCACACGGATGGCTTGTTGCCATCGATATCAAAATCACAGGCATCCTGATAAATCCTTTCACTCGCGAGTTTTATGAGCTACCACCCTTCCCTGAGTACAACATCGGCTTATGGGCCAGGACAATTCCATTTGAGAATGTTCCGTTGATTATAGAGATGGGCCTAGAGTTTTCGATACTTTTGAAAAGTTGCAGGTTATAATTGTATATAAGGCCATCTTATCTCATGATCCAATGGAGAGATCTGATTTCACGCTCATGTTCTTGGCTGGTTGCAAGGCTGTACCTGCTTTCTGGAAGTCCAGAGATTCATCTTGGACAGTAATAAGTGTTATAACACCAAAGATAGATGATGTTATATATTTTAATGGACATTTCTATTTTGTTACCTGTCAAAACCAACTTTTATTCCTGGATTTTCAACCTGATCCTAAAATGTATGACATTAGATCTCCTCGTATAGTGCAAAGACGTCCCATTGCACAGAGTTACCTAGTGGACTACTTTGGACATTTACTACTTGTTGAGAGGTGGGATCGGGACTGTATTGAAAAAAGGCATTACAAGACACGCTACTTTAACGTCCTTCGACCCGATTTTGAGAAAAAAAAAGTTTACAAGTGGAAAACTATCGGCGAGGTTGCACCATTATTGGGGACAAATGATTCTATAGTTATGATCCAAGTGAATTAGTTCCAGGCTGCAAATGCAAAACCAACAGCATCTATTTTACATATGTAACTCGGACATTATCTGATGAACTATTTGGTTGCCACGACATGGGTATCTTCAACACGAGAGACAAAACATTTGGCACCTTTTATCCCCTCGAAATACGCCACACTCGTGTAGGTACACCCATTTGGTTTTACCCCAAATCCATGGTAGCCAGCAACTCCACGCTATAAACGCACTAATCTATGTTACTCTGATACTTCAAATTGGGCCCCGTATCCGTATCGGGTGTGTATCGGATACGGATACGAGTACGATACAGACCCGATATGTACTGGATATGCCAGCTGGCGTATCCCTAACCATTTGATACAGCTCCGATACAGACTGAAACAGACTGATACGGACCTTGGCCCTGCGTGTAACGCACCATCTGCGCGTATCCCTAACCATTTAGGGATGAAACTTGGTACTGACCTTGGCCCTGCGTGTAACGCACCAACCGTATTTTTGCAGCTTTCACCCAACGTGCTCTCATCTTTTGCAAAACCCGGTCAGAAATAACCTGTCTCTTGTGTTGCTTCAAGCAATTATCTTATAGTCTATTTGACTAATTTGCAAAACATATAATTATTGAATTTTACGATTTTCTCTATGATTAGAAAGAATGCAGGTTCAAGACAATTGGAATTGCAATTTAGAGCACTTGGACTGAAGAAATCATCAAGTTATTTACCAAGCATTTAAAATGTAAATTTATAATTGGTAAAGTAGCTTTGATGTTGAAAAACAGGGATAAAACGTTGGAACGATTTACAAAACGTTCAGACGTTTTTCTATGTGAAAAATCTGGAGATTAAATCGATTAAAAGCTGGAAAAACTTTCTAAATCGTCCCAGACGATTTGTAAAACGTCTGGACGATTTAAATTATTTCTCAGACTTCAAATTTGCATTTTGATCGATAAATCTCCAGAGGAAAACGTTCTGAGACGTTGGTAAATCGTCTGAGACGTTTTAGGAATTCTCACAGAAATTTGAATTTTGACCTAATCTGAGTTAAAACGTTGGGACGTTTTATGGCAGAATACTCGTTTGAAAGCTGCCACTATAAATAGAACCTTAGGGTTCTCCTCAAAACAACACAGCCGACCCTAATCATTTCAAAAGCTATTTTTCTGTGAGCTCAAGTTCCTCCATTGTTGTGAGAACAAAAACTTCAATATCCCTCAAACAACCTCAACTCCACTTCACTAATCTTGAGTTAGATTAGGTTAGAGTGAGTTCTTGAGCGTTAATCTTGAGATTTCAAACTTAGAGACTTCGTTCTCGATTCAAGTTGGCCGTGTGACTTCCCGTTGGTTGTAAGGGCTCACCGGTTCACAAGTTGTAACCTTTCTCCCTTGGATAATAGAAAGGCGCACCGAGAAGCGGTTGCGACGCCCCGGAGACGTAGGCATTTTAAGCCGAACTCCGTTATCACTCCTTGTGTCAAATTTCTCTAAACTCATCTACTTTATTTTATTCGCAACTATTTATTTACTTTCGAAATTAGTGGTGCCTAAGGGACAACATCTTGCCTCGTAATTCCATTGCTCGCTGTCGCCGCTGAACAAACCATCTGTTGCACGTGTAGAACGTATCCTCCACTATGGCACAAACAAGCAATCTACGACTCGTTCGGAAAACATTGTTGAGCGACTCGGAGCCGTTTGTTGTCATGATACCAAACCGGTATCCTCCGTCACAGGTTTGGAAAATCTTCTCATAATTGGACGGCTCCATCGCATCATTAGGACGTACTTTGCCCACCCTCTTTAAATATACATTACACTTCGGATTTAGCTGCACAAAAACAAAGGGGTGTTATTTCATTTTCATAAAATTCTTATAAGACAATTAAACGAAATGTTATAAGTTAGACATACATGAGCAAACTCTTCGAACATCTCTCTCAACCTTCTCGGCTTCTTCATCTTTGCTCCTTCCCTGAACCTCCATCCGTACCACCTCTCCTCCACAGTTCTGGACCAGGTTGTCAGCAACATGCTGCATACAATACCTGTGCACAAAAAGCTCGGGAGGCCATCCGTATTCAACTGTCAGTGCAGATTTGATCCCCTTGTGCTGGTCCGATATAACACATACAAATTTACTACATCCGAGCACTTCATTCCTCAACCACTGCAAGAAAAAACTCTAATTCTCAGTATCCTCCTGCTGCACAATTGCAAATGTAATAGGCAACAATTGGTTATCGGCATCGTAGCAGCAAGCTATCAAAATTCTCCCCTCATATCGCCCAGACAAGAAGCATGCATCTATGCTGATCACTGGTCTCAAGTACTGGAACGCTGCAATGCATGGACCAAACGCCCAGGCTACGGCTCTGAACTGGGCAACACCTGGCATGATTAGTCTTGTTTCCTTATTCCTTACCGGGCTGGTCAGAAATTAGTGGGTCGAGCTGGGATTGTTTTGGCAAATTGCCATCAACAGTGGTCTCAGCAAGCTGTATGAAATCTCCCAACTCCCAAATTGTCGGTCTATTGCAAGCTCACGGCCCCTCCACAGTCGGTTTTATTTAGGTGTCACATTGTTGTACACAGCCAAAACAATGTCTGCGACCGTCTGGATGCTCATACACGGGTCCTTTTTAATGTTGTTCTCAATGACATCGGCAATGAGTGATGCCGTCAGACATTCGTGGTCGTCCCTCGTGTGCTCAGTCCTACATGTGTGAGGCTTGTCTTGCTTAGTTATACCCCATGCGTCTCCACATCCCGTCGGCTTTGCCTGAAGCTAGTAACGGCAATTCTTGTCCTTGCACACCACATGAATCCGATCCCTGTCACTCTTCTTCGATCTGATCTCCTGATTATTTTTGATATGGTGCTCTCTGATCTTCTTCATTAGATCTTCTTTGCTTTTAAAATATTGGCTTGCAGTCAGGTCACCTTTGTACTCAATCCGTTGCCCATAATAACCAATATCTGCTTCTCTAAACTCAGAAACATCATTGAGGTCGGGGAACGGGTGCGTATCAGTCCGGCCACTAAGCGCCCCCCTCATCAGTACGACCTATGTGCCTTTCAGCTGTTTCAACCGGCCCGTCTTCATCGCAACCTTCCATGTGATCTGAACCCTCCCACATTTCTCCCTCAAATTCATCCCCGCTCCTCAGATCGTCCTCCGGTATTTCATTAATATCTTCAAAGTCCGGGCAGGTTGCATCGCCCACTGGTGCAGGTCTGGGGTAAGGTGATACTGGAGGTAACGGTAAAAGAGCCACATTTACGGATCTAGGTGGGGTTGAAACTGAGTGTCTTGGTCTGCCTCGATGGTGCCTAGGTGGAGATGAAACTGAGTGTCTTCGCTTTGCTGGTGGAGTGACGTAGTTGTAGGTTTCTGGGTCAGGTTCGTTGAGGGGTAAGGTGGAGTCACATCTGTATATTTCTGGTTGTGGGGTATAATGTGGTGCCGCTGATCCAGAGCCCGAACTTCCAACCCCGGGCTCTACCGGAACTCTTCTAGCAAATATTTCTATTAGAATATTCCCTTCGGGCCTCAAATAACCGAACATGCCTCTCCACGTACTCTCATCTACCAGTTTCGCAACCATCCATTTTCGGCTGGAGGGATGGCAATATCGGGTTGCCAATTCTAGGTCCCACATTTCTGGGTTGTAACCGGTGTGTGTGTAAACTATGAATTTCAGGTCTAAAAGTGAGATGTCATCTGGAATCATTAATGAATGAGCTGCATCTTTGTTGTAATAAGCCCCTTGTGTATTAGTAAGCATCTTCCCACCATAGTGTAATGAAATAAAGGCCATGGTAAACAAACTACATTTTAGAAAATGGTAAACAATTGTCAGGTTACTAAATGGTAAACATTTGTCAGGTAACTAAATAGTAAACAATTGACAGATTACTAAATAGTAAACAATTGACACATTTGTATAGGGTATAGGGTATAGGGTTTTGGGTTTTGGGTTTTGGGTTTAGGGTATTGGGTTTTGGGTTTTGGGTTTAGGATTTAGGGTATTGGGTATTGGGTTTTGGGTTTTGGGTTTAGGGTTTAGGGTATTGGGTTTTGGGTTTTGGGTTTTTTTAATTAAATTTAATTTTTTTAATAATATAATTAATTATTCTATAAAATAAAAAATAATAATAAAAAAATAATAAAAAAAATAATATAAATTTACCTTAACAGTAATTTGCACTGCTGCCTCGGGCTGTGTGCCTTGGGATGAAGGGAGGGGTGCCCTTTTATAGAGTTTTTGCGGTTTTAAAAAAAAAAAAAAAAAAGTACTAAACCGGCCAGGAAATGGCCGGCTTAGGGAGGGAGTAAACCGGCCATTTTCTGGCCGGTTTGGGCATTTTTCGATATTGGGTCAGAATCTGGGCATAAATAATAATTTGTATTAAACGTTGGATATTAATAAAAATGTCGGGATAAATACCTTACAATGCACATTCGAGTATTGGAAAATGTATACTTCTTTGTTTCAATTAAATACAACTAATTTTGAGAGCTATACATCTTTTTGAAAGTTGTCAATCCAGATTCATTGTCGGACCCTAATTTCAAACTTTAACACTCAGTATTTGAATCATTTCTAAAATGCACACAAAAAATCGATACTTAAGAAAATAAACGTAGTAAAACAAAATATTGGTACATTGTATGAAAAATTTATGATTGGTTTTTTATAATTGAAAAACAAAAATTATGACACCCATCTGGTGCTTTAACAATTTATTTCTCTTGAACTTATTAGCTATATCAAAATTTGTTTATTTGGATTTTGGACGAATTAAAAAGAAAATTAATATGAATGTATAAGTGTTATTATGGTCTCTTGAATTTAATTGATGCAAACAATTTCATTTCATCAACCCTAGTTATAGTGAAATAAACTAATTGAATCCCCAGAAGTTAAAAAAATTAATCCGATTTATTATTCTTAATTCAATTAATTATATTTATAAATATTTTTCTTTCAAAGAAAAGAAGAAATTTGCTGGTAAATTATTAAGAAGTTGAACTATTCTAATAATGATAAGTACGAGATAATCGATGAATATTTGCAGGGGCATCGATAAAAATTAACCATAACATGACATAAAATAAAATAAAATAAAATAAAGGTACTCATTTATAAAAGAAAAGATACAAAATTTTGACCGAAATTTTTATAATATCCAAAATTAATAAATAATTTCAAAAACTGCACCCCTTTGCGCTAGAATTTTAAAAATGACCAAACCACGGACTAAATTTTCAGTTTCAAGATTACTTTCCGCAAACTTTATTCCTAGTTTTCCAGATCTGAAACCGCAAACAAATATCCCGGTTCCATCTTAAAACCAGAATTTTTTTTGGCGGTTCTGAAAACGGAAATAAAATATGCAATTTTCAGATAGAACCGGGAAATTTGTTTGCTGTTTCAGATTCGAAAATATTATCTATGATTTTGGACAATTTGTTCTATAAATATGCAGTCCTGTCTCCCTCCTCTCACACAACAAAATCCTCTCTCACACCTCTCACAAAACAAAATCTGCGACTTAGAAGAGAGAACATTTGTAAGTTTTCTTATTTTATTAATTTTAATTTAATTTTAAAATAAATAATTAGTTAAGTTTAAATGTTTTTTATTTAATTTTTTAATTTATGTTGTACTTATAGGTTTATCATTTTTTAAATTGTAGTTTGTTATTTAGACCAACCAAAACAAAAAATGATCTATGTGAAAAAATTTGTTGGAGGGAAAATTCAATACAATGATGACGGGGGCTTTTACAGTACCCGCCCAAAATACTCATTATCGATAACCGTGAACCATAATTTTGATTATCTCTATAATGAGATTTATAAACTGGTTGGGTATACTGTTAGTGAAGCAAATCTAAAAATCCAAGCCAGGTTTAATAAGTCTACCGATGGCCAACATGACTACCAATTAGTACCGGTAACAAATCAAGTATCGTTCAAAATGGTTTTAGGAATTGTGGCATTTTTTACACAAAGGTAACCGATTTTGGAGTTATATGTAGAATTAGAACCGAACCATGCCGATTTTAATTTCCAATTGAATCTGAAAAGTCAGGCCCCTGTACCCAGTTAAATCCCTGAATCTCAATCCCAACCCAGTACCAGTCGGAACCCTGAACCCATAACTCGACCCAAAAATGTTCAGGTCCGTAGACTAGTACCGGTCCCTGATTATTTGCATGTACCTGTGGATACAATTGATGATGACAAGTTGAAGAGCGGGATGAGATGCTCTCATATAAGTCATCAGGTTCCAACGATGATGTTGGACCGTCCAAACAGTCACAATCACAGTCTTATTCACGGTTCCGCCAAGCACAGTACTCGATAACTAACCAGGAAAATATGAGACATCCGGTTGATAGTTTCAATGACATATTTAGTTTTCGGCCCGCGGATGTCAATTTTTTCGGCAGCACAAATAGAATATTCGATAACCTATTGACCGTAGGCAAAGTGTATGAGTCGAAAACGATTCTGAGAGTAGCAATCAATGAGTTCCATATCAAGAACAATTTTGAGTGTAAGGTTTCTAAAAGCGAACCTTGACGTTTTGTTGTGGTATGCAAAGATGATTTATGCAAATTCAAGTTATGCGCAATGTCTAACGGTATTTCAGAATCTTAGATTATTAGAAAACAAATAATCTCTCATGCATGCAAAGTACCGGCATCACGTGCTAATCTGGTATAAGCCCAATCAAATCACGTGCTCACAATGCATCCGGTAGTGTTTCACGCATAGATAGTTGTATCAAGAAAAATAACTTAATATTTGTTTTCTTATATCCCGGACCATCCAAAAAACACCGATAATACGAGCATTCTTGTTGTATATCAGATTGTTACGAAAATAATGCTATAGTTTTTTTCTCTTATTCTACAGAATTGCTTCATAAGAAGAATAGCCGATTTTTTTTTATTTAACATGACTACACAATATTAAAAATTGTAAAATCATAACTGAAGATATATAATAATGTCAGAAATAATTTCGTATAAAATGTGGATTTGTCCCTGACAATCAATGAATCAAAATATAATTAATTTTTCTGATTATAATTATATTGAACATTTAACTAATTTAAATAATTAAAATTGGGATAGAAATTAGAATTCATATCACCGACAGTACTGTAAAAGAGAATCTTTTACAATTACTTGATCTGGACCGTTCTTTTTAACTTGGCACGAATCTCAAAACCCAATAATACTGCCCCCTCAGTCAGCCCGAATCCCAAACTGGCTGAGAGTTAATCTCAAACCGTAAATAGCTAATTGTAAAAGGAAATCTTTTACGGTACCGTCGAGGATATGGATTCTAGAAATTATGTATTTACCTAGGATGTGATTGAAAGTTATGGGCCGCTAACGCCACTATGTAATATTGAAGATTTATGATCCAATAAAAAAAAATAACATGTTTATATTTGATACAATAATTTTGAAAATAAAATAAAACAACAAATTTTGCTCAAACTTTTTTGGAACTCCTAATTTTTTTATAAAAAACTTTGAAGTGTGCAGCGTACAATTCCTGCGTTTGATAGCATTAATTAA